>JAEMWC010000138.1:662500-705000 GCA_016490735.1 Pachyseris speciosa | reverse complement strand
CCTCCAGATGATATCCCCTACCTGTTCTCACACTGGATTACGTTATTATCAAATCGCTCTGAATTCACTCTTACATTTGAAGACTCAGGTCCCTCAGAATTCTGGGAAACGGACAAAGGCGACCTCGGACAGGAATCGAACCTGCAACTGTTCGCTTATTAAGAGCCAGTGTCAGAATATATCGAGAATCTCAAATCAGTTTCCAAAAGTCGAATTTTGGCTAATACCACCCAAACTACCCTTTAAGGGAATTATTTCAAGAAATGATATTAAAAAATCCCAAAGCGCTTTACATTTGGAGAATTTTGGAAAAGTTTGAAAATTCGTAAAAAATACAATTTTTATTCATGAAATAGGTCTGAATTTCAAACAATTAAAAAAAAAACAGTACCGGCGCGCAAAAGCTCCAATTGACTTCACCTTCCTCACAAAATTAGAAGACTTCCAAAGCTTCAAGATCGTGTAAAAGGTTTAAGCAAAATTACTTTATAGTGTAGATTTTAACCTTGAAGTTCGTTGCTTACCCCATCTTTGTATGTTGTTTTGAATGTGAAAATGTCGCCCAACTTTAGCCGCCCAAAATCGATCCTGGTATAATTCAAATTGAAAGAACGGTCATTTTATTCATAAGAACTGAAGTTTCAGCTCTGCAAATTTAAATGCTGGCGTGTACTAAAACTTTAACTGGAGGACTTCGGGCCCCACGCGCGACAGAGCGTGGAATGTAAACAAAGGGAAACAAATGCTAACCTCCTTCGCAGCCGTTCTTTGGTTTTGTCAAGGAAGAAAGGGAGTTGCGTGACATTCCAAAAACCGGCTTCGAGGGAGACTGCGAGCATCACAACGGCCAAAGTAAACATGTTCGAAAATCAGCCGCTACTTCTGCGTGTAAGTTATTACTTAATAGCTAAATTCTTATGACCTTACATATCAGTTTCTTTGGAATGTATAGGCAAAGTAGAAGGCCTTACTTCAGCGAGAAGATCGATAAACAAGCGGTTATATTGAGGACAAAACAGAAGTGACGTGTCTAAAGTTACAATCACTTCAAGTTAGAGTTTAGCGAGGAATTCAAGTTCTTAATAAGAGCGTATAGATTATTGAAATTAAACTCTTATTCATTTGTATCTTGGTGCTTTTTGGGCTTGTACATCTACAATTACTGTTTATTTTGAACCTTATACAGAATACTAAATAATTACCACGCGACGTCCCCGACTTCGTGATCGTTAACTTTCGGCTGTTTTCCCAGATTGTTTCAGAATATTCAACAGAAACGTTCGCTTTATTGGTTTTTCAAGGAGAAAGTCTTATTTTGATATCATTTTTTGCGATGCCAAGTGATTCTATGAGATGTAAATAATTTTCGTGCGACTTTCTTCGCTTTAATTACGTTTGTTTCCCTTTCTTTACATTCCACGTTCTGTCGGGCATGAGGCCAAAGGCCTCCAGTTTTAGTGCACGCCAGCGTTTAAATTTGCAGAGCTGAAGCTTCAGTTCTTATGAATAAAATGACCGTTCTTTCATATGGTATAACTGCTTTTTTAATTTGAATTATACCAGGATCGATTTTGGGCGGCTAAAGTTGAGCGATATTTTCACATTCAAAACAACATACAAAGATGGGGTAAGCAACGAAGGTTAAAAACTATACTATAAAGTAATTTACACAATATTGAAGCTTTGGAAGTCGTCTAATAATGTGAGAAAGATGAAGTCCATAGGAGCTTTTGCGCGCCGGTACTGTTTCTATGAAATTGTTTGAAATTCAGACCAATTTCATGAATAAAAATTGTATTTTTTGTATTTTTTTGCGAATTTTGGAAATTTTCTAAAATTCTCCAAATGTAAAGCGCCTTGGGATGTTTTAATATCATTTCTTGAAATAATTCCCCTAAAGGGTTGTTTGGGTGGTATTAGCCAAAATTCGATTTTTCGAAACGGATTTGAGATTCTCGATATATTCTAACATTGGATCTTAATCTCTCCCCTAAACCACTAGACCACTACGCTACTGGTTGCAGAAGATTCAGTTTTTAAACATAATAGAATGCATGCGCTTGTCCCAAACCCTGTCGAACCAACATATTGCAAGTTACATTTACGGCAGGTAGCTAAGTAAATCACATTTTTGGACGAACAAAAAACTTTTTGTCGGATGGGATATTCTTATTTCAAGCTCCTAAATTCCAAAGCTTGGCCACAGGTAAACAATATCCCATCCGACAAAAAGTTATTTGTTCGTCCAAAAATGTGATTTACTTAGCTACCTGCCGTAAATGTAACTTGCAGTATGTTGGTTCGACATCGAATGAATTCAAAATTAGATTTCGCAACCACAAATCTAGTATGCTTAAGAATAGAAGAACATGTGAATTGGCGGTCCACTTTAATAGTTCCCAACATGAATTTTCTGATATAAATTTTATTATCATCGAACAAATTAATTCTTCTCAAATCACTACACATTTAGACCAATTACTGCTTACCAGAGAAGCATATTGGATGACGCAATTATTCACGCTTAACCCACATGGCCTTAACAAGAGGCGTGAATTTCGCTCTAAAAATCGCATTCATTACAACAAATGACTTGTCCATTTCACATGTTCTTGCTTGGTTAATGAATTGCTTCTTGTCCAGTTCCTTTTGTATTCCTTAATTTGTTATAAATAGTTTCAGAGGTTATGAAATTGCTTTTGCGTTCAGGGGCTCCGTTGGGGATTCTGTTATTTTTGTTTGAATTTTGCCATTCAGGGGCCCTCAGTAGGGAACTTATTACATTGTTTAAGGGCCCTGCCTTGGGAATTTGTTATGACACTAATCACGATTGTTCAGAGGCCCCTTGCAGGGAATTTGTTACGTTGGATCGATACATAACTTCTGTCACTCACCTTTTTTGTATTTGTTAATCACCTGACTTATATAAGCTAGGACCTCAGACTAGCACAACCATTGTAAATAGTTTTTAGTTCTTAGTTTTTAAACTTTTTAATCTGAAGAAGGCTGAACAGTCGAAACGTAATTACATCCGTCAGATCAGCTAGACGTTCGCCCCACTGTCCTTATCTCTTATCTATCTATCTATCTATCTATCTATCTATCTATCTATATATATATATATATATATATATATATATATATATATATAACTCTTCACAAGCATCAGTCACAAACAGTTAATCTTCATGAAGAAACATACACTATCACAAATGAAGATAACCCACATGTTTTGTTCCACACCTATATTTCGACCACATAAAGTGGTCTTCATCAGGGTAATTTTACCCTGATGAAGACTTCTTTATGTGGTCGAAATATAGGTGTGGAACAAAACATGTGGGTTATCTTCATTTGTGATAGTGTATATATATACTAAAAATATATATATATATATATATATATATATATATAAAGACCTCACTAGCTTACTTATATATATATATATATATATATATATATATATATATATATATATGCCTATGCCTGAAGAGCCGCAACAGCGGTGAAACGCGTAGCGCAAAAGCAAAGTAACAGAAGACTTTGGGTTTTCATTGTTTTTAGTATATATATATATATATATATATATATATATATATATATTACATATATATATATATATAAATATATATAATCGGATTTGACTACAAAATTAGTGTAGTTGATTTCTGCATCCATGCACGCACTTGTTGCCAACATACCTTTTGTAAGTCTTCATACTTAAGAAACAAGACATTGGGGTCATCTTTGTGTTTCCACCAACCAAGCACATGGTCATGCCAAAAGTCCCAATTACCTGAATACAAAATATAACAATGAATTTAATCTTGTGAGAATGAGTATATAAAAATCATATCTTTGAACTGCTGATTAAAGAATGAAGTTGTGAATGGTCATTGCAGTTATAAGTATGCACTATTTACGCAATAGTGAAAATAAAGCCTGAAAAATATTCAGGATTGTACGGGAGTTGAACCCATGACCTCTGCGATACCAGTGCAGCGCTCTGAGCTAACAAGCCAACTAGGAGCTGGTCATCTTGTTGGTTTGTAATATACCTGTGAGTGCTGAATGTGCGAGAATGAATATATGAAAATCATATATCTGAACTGCGGATTAAAGAACGAATATGTGAGTGATCATCGTAGTTATGAACAGTAGTGAAAACAAAGCGCCTGAAAAATTCAGGCTTGTACGGGAGTTGAACCCATGACCTTTGCGATACTGGTGCAGTGGTCTACCAACTGAGCTAACAAGCCAACTGGTAGTGCTGCACCGGTATCGCTGCTTAAAGGGGCAGTGTCACGCTATTGTACCATCACTTTAAAAAGCCTAAAACTGCCAATGCATCAGTGGAAACCTTAAAATAATGGTCTAGTTTTGTTGCCAAAGACTGTAGTACTGCACTGACAGCATAAACGTCTGTATTCCATGTAAGATGACGAGGATGGAAATGGATTGAAATTTGAAAAAACTTGCCAGTTTTTTCAAAATTTCAAGCTGTGCATTGAAAAATCACCAAAAAAATTATTATGGTTAGCTCTTCTTGCTAAAATTTCATTGGAATTCATCTTGTTGATTCTGTAGAAGCATTTTTTGCACGATAACAGATAAAAGGCAGTAATTTTAGCAGAATTGAACCAAAAACAGCAAAAATCCCGGTGACAGTGCTCCTTTAAGTAGTGCTCATAACTGCGATGAATCTAATCTTACTTAACTTTTACACAGGATGTAATGAATTTAATGTATTTTTCATGTTTAGGGTAAACTACCGTGCAAATCATTCCCATATCACTAAACACATGTCAAAGTTTGACGCCTGGTCTCCAAGTGAGATCTGGAGCTTTCTCCGAGCTACACTTTTTCTGGTGAACGGATGTGAACGAATCGAACTCGGGTTGAAATTTGTTCAAAAGTGGTGACAAATTAGCTGTCAAAATTTCTATTGTTCCTATACAAATGTTCCATTTTTTTTTAACCTATTCTAGGTAAAAGAAAATAAATGATTAAAAAATGCTAAATTTGGTACGAGCTTCAAAGCTGTTGTAGTAGGCAAGTAGTTGCCAGTTAATCCCGGCTTGAAAGAATGACAGATAGTTAGACAGATCATCTTATACACAAGATGAGATGAATTCTAATTAGATTTTAACACTTAACTGGGTCAGCGATACTAAATTTTTGCCTTACTGTACTGATTTGTGTATTTATATATTTATTTTAAATCTTACTTTAGTGTCCTTACTTAGTGGTTTAATACTGCTATTCTTACTAACACTTAAAAAACGTTATTATTATTATTATTATTATTATTATTAGTATTATTAATTTATTTTTCACATTATCACTGATTGTAGTGAAATCAATTAGAAGAGTTAGGGCGGCAGGGTATTCAGCTGGCAGTTGTCTTTGTTTGGCTGCGCTGTGATAAAATAGTTAAACTGATATAGTTCAAGAACACAAACAAAACATACTCACAGTTTCCTTCAATGAAGGTCTTGATAAAGAACTCCCACGGCCCATTATAGCCATTACCATAGGGTCTAAAACTTTCTGTGAAATGAAAATAGGATACCGCAACATCCTTGGGATTGCGAGCGATGTAAATGTATTTGCACTGTGCGTTCTCATCTGAACTTTTAGGAATTGTGTTGAAGGTGAGGTGGCTCTTTATCAGACGAGGGCTTGGCAAAGATATTATATCAGGCTGTGGCCAGTGCTTGTTAGTTGCTGGCTCTAGGAATGGTACGCGATAAGCAATTTTTTCCTTGCTGATCTGTCCCTTGTTATACATCTGCCAGATAATTTCTTGTACCCATGTTGTTCCTGAAAACATGATAAAGTGAGCGATCGAAATCTTTAACCGTAGACTAATTCTTGAAGATGACATTGGCTGTTTCCAAGGGCCATTTTTGAAGTCGCTGTAAGTGACTGACAACCGTAAATTTCATGAAAACGGCCGCCCGTTCAACTCGCTCAAAGTTTAGGGAGTCAGGGAATTTGACATCTTAAACAATGAAATCGTCATTAAACCAGGTAGCTTAAGCAAGTTGACAAAATTCGCAAGTTCATAAACCTACTCTAAACAAAATACAATCAAGTCAAGCTCTATCCGTGAAGGGTTATTGTCAGGGTTGGGATTTGCGTTTGAGTTAGGGTTAGGGCTAGGTTTAGGGTTTGAGTTGGGATTTGGGCGTCGACAAGTCACGTGACAAACATTCTCACCGCACTGCAACACCCCAGGGTATAGGTAGCCATACGGTTCTGTGCTTGTTCAATCATAAATATGCTACCCTCAAACGGTAATTCAAAACCGTGATTATCCCCTTTACCTGCACTTTGCGCTTACTTTTGACCTGGAGCTCTTGATGGCTTGTACCAGTTACCCTCCTCTAAATCCTTATCTTTTGCTTAAATTAACACCCAACTTTCTAGTGTTACTAGTACTAAAAATTAACATTAGTTTTCCGAGTCTGCGATATGGAAATGTCAAATAACCGGCAAATGCAACATTTGATTAACCCTTTCGGTCCTCCCAACGTCACACATATGTGACGATAAATACCGCTTTCGCTTTTGCAATTTATGCCTTGTTTAAATTTTGTTAGAACGTCATAATAATGTGTGAATAGCACCAACTGGTGTGTTTTGCGGTTATCACTGCCAGAAAAACCAACTACAATACCCGAATTCCGCTGCATATCACCGTTCGTTTAGCAGCAAAGCCCGAAATGTCAGTCTTTAGGCCGAAGAACAACACCAAAAATTACACATTTTTGTGGTCAACTTTTTAATCAAAAACGTTGCCCAAAAATCAAAGTTCTACATTTACATCACTTGGTATCTGGATGTAGATTTTCCTCTGACTTATTCTGCGGGCCACGCTTTAGCCCTTTTTTTTGGAGCAAGTCTCGCATATCTAAAGTTGCCTTGTTCACGCTCGAAACGAATTCTGGGTAATTTAGCCATACCACGAGCGTGGAACTCTAAAAAGCTAACACACATTGCCTTGGTAGGTCCTGGAATCCATTCACAAAACGACCAGAGACCACTTGCAAACCGCCATATTGGCTAAGAATAGGAAGCATGTTTAAATTTGGCGTCTCAGAACTCTCACCTCTGTTTTCTTTCAGAGGCTTATCTTTACCCACATTCTAGCTTAATGATGCTACCCTGGGGGCTTTTGCAAAGGAAAATGGCTCGTAAAAACACTTATAAGGCGACTAACCTACCAGAATCAAGCTTGTTCACTCAGTAAACGAGAAGAAACCGCTAATGTGGGTGACGTCACACCTTAGTTCAAGCCCACAGTGTTCCAAGACCGCAGTTATTTCTATGGCAACTCCTTATCTGGAGAAGATTAGTGCTCCAGACTAATTATCACCAAAAAAAATTACCACTAAAAAGTGCAATTCCTCAACAAGCCGGTAAAGGGTTAAGCTACTTAACAAGACTGGTAAGGAAATCGCAACATGAAATGTTAAGCGAGTAGAACTACTAAAGCGAAAAAACAAATTCCCGTGAAAACACAGCCGTTGAGATGTTACCAGTTGAAAGTATTACGATCAAAATACGGAGCTAGCAATGAAAAGATTGGCGTTTCTGCAATTCGAAGGTAAGTCATCGTTCAAAAGAAAGAAGATCTGACTTTTTGAGAAGGTGTATGTGTATGTGTATGTGTTTGATTTGTTCTTGAAAAACGTCTTTCCCACTGAGTAACAAATTATTTGGGTGCTTTGCATGCATATGCAATCTGCTCGAAACAGGACGTAGTTTCATCACAGGTATGCTACTCTCTGGGCGCTTGGTGGACTGTACTGTGACGATCCAAAACGGGAACGGTAAAAAATCAAATCAAGATAAAACGCAAAAAATCGAATTGGAGTTTCCTCCAAATTAAGGACTTGGTTCTTTAAGAGCTAGAGGCCATATTGGCCTTCACTCAACTTTCCAAGAGGCAATCGGAAATTGCAATTTGCTACTTCACTGATTTACCTACACGGTTGTAATATCACAGGCAGACAATCCGAACTGCGTGACGTCACGCACTCTATTTGATCTCATACATTCTCTCTATTTTGAAACGGCTGTTCTCGGCTGGACTCAAGTGATCGGGAGAAATGTTCCGTAAAATACCGGATTTTGCACCTCTTAATCCCAAATGTTGATACAATGTAAGCCAGATGAATAAAGATCACTTATCTTATGCTCTTAGTGTAGTGTTTTTATGGTGTTTTGGGCCACTTGCCGCTGAACCCTCCAACAATAGTATAAGATTAGAACAAGGTATGCAATTAAAATGGCCGCCGCAACTGAACGCCTTCCGAATTTTGTCCATTTTCTCCCACTTCCAAGGGCAAATGAAGGCCAGGTAATTGTAAGAAGCTTGCTCGTAACGACCTAAAGTAACGCCGCGAATTTTCACATTCGCCTCCACATCGCCATCGGCATAGGATATCGGCCAAGGTGGTCGATCATAACGGCCGTTATCAAATTTGAATTAAAGACAAATGACCGTCACCGGCTCCCCCAGTGGCTCGGCGTGTTTACTGTAGCGCATCAGCTCTTATTTGCTGAACACAAAATAAAAAATCCTGACAGCATAATTTAGTGTTGTGTGCAAAGCACCCTTAAATAATCTTTAGTTGCTATACCAATTTAATAATTGTTTGACCGAGCCGCTAGGGGAGCCGGTGAGGGCTTGCGCAGGAACGCCGGAAGTAAGCTTTGCGGACGGAACACGACGACGTCGACAAAGAAAAACGGACGGCATTTATAGACTCGGACTTTCCACAGGAAGACCGAGTAAAAAGTTTTGTCATTGAACATTCTTATCAATTGACTGTCTTTTCTTTTCGTGACCGTAGCGATGAAACTTGACTGTGTGAGATCAGTCACGTCACGTGATTTAGGCCTTCAGCGCCTGGATGCAATTTCATCCGGGGATGATCCATGTAAACAGCCATCCCGGGATGAAAAATAAGACTTTTATATGGGAGCATTTCGTCACCGGGCGAAACTGTTTTCGTTTGTCAGGGATGAAGCAACACATGTAAACAGCAATAATAATTTGCTCCAGGAGGAAAGTCATCCCGTGATAAACTCATCCCGGCGGCTTAAACACAACCTTAAATTTCACAAAGTCACGCGACGATTGACAAAATCATAGCGTAGAAGTCTAACCTATTCACAACTTCAATGATACCTCGAGCGATCGGATTCTCGCTCACCCCCTAGCCCACCCCCCCCCTCCCCTCCTCCCCCTTCCTTTCCCTCGACTCTCGTTGACTCATTGCAGCTGTACTTTGCGTTTCAACCCTACGGAACACAAATAAGATTTCGCATGTACAATAAAGTGTTGTAAGCCAACGCGTAGTCGACTTCATCGCATTTGCACGATTTTATTCTTTGTGAATTTTCGGCGGTATGAAGCTTTAGCACGAAACCTAGGCCTGGCCATAAAAAAAAGTTATCACTAAAGGTGCATTAACTCTGATAATATCCCTCACTCACCTGACTTGGGATATGAGACCACGAAACAGTCATCTGGTCGCGTCTGGAAGTTGGAGATATAATCAGCCAACAACGCAGGATCGCTGGTGAAAATTGTCGGAATCTTTACCCAAGAATATCGAAATATCTGGGAGAAGTCCACTCGCCCTCTGTAAACTGCAAGGCAGGAGGAGACCCTGCCATGATTCCTTGTTTGTGAGTTTTGTGAACCGACGGGCTGTCGCTTGATTGACGACGCTTGACCCACTGATCGACGTGAACAAAGAACCAATACTGTCACGCGAGTTTCAACGTAGAACGAGACAAGTTCGAGTTAAATAATATGGTTTAATCTGGCCGTTTGACAATAATTTTTATGTTAAAAAAATGCCGCAGAGATAAAATAAAGATCAATGGAACCTCTGCTTCAGTGGACATTGCATAATAAAAATCTAATTTGACTCGAACTGGCATGACTTGCGCTACGACTGAGCTGCTGTCACGCAATCAGTAGTCTCACGCTCAGTGGAAGAGACGCAGTGAATGAGACTTTCGTCTGATTGGCTTTAATATCCTCCAGGCTCCTTGAACTATTAAAAACAAAACAAACTGCTGTCACGCAATCAGTAGTCTCACACTTAGTGGAAGAAATGCAGTCGGTTAAACTTTTGTCTGATTGGCTTATCCTCCAGGCTCCTTTAACTAATACAACTTTGAGTATCATGCCATCAAAAGAGGAAAAATTTACTTGCACAAGCCAACCCAGTCTCTAGCTGTCAAAGTATTCAGATGGGATCATAGAATCTCTCTTCCTGGTCGATCCCATCAGTCAAGAGTTCTAGGGAAAAACAAAAATGTAGGTATGATCAAATGCCTAAGAACAATTCGATTTTACCTGCAGACGATTGTCCTGACAACAAACGCTAAAATAAATTTACGGAACGCTCTACAAAAGTAAAGACTTGTCAATGTAAAATAAATTGGAAATTAGTACAACTTGGTGAGAACTTAATACTGAACGTAGTTTGTAATTTGCGAAATCTAGCCAGGGTAAAAAGCCTGAGCCTAAGGAAACCAATACTGTATTTTAAAGTGAAATTCGATCAACGAAGTTTTGTCTGGCCAGGGTGAATTGAGGGTGCAGCTCAATGAAATTACACCAGATTTTGTCAACAGGTGGTAAGTATATTAAAAAAGACATCCCCTGTTAATGGAAATAGTCGGGATTCGTATCCTCCGCAATGAGCTGGAACTAGCGTGCACACGAGGCTTAAACAGGGGAACCTTTTCATATGTAAATGTATTCCCCCGCGAGAGCCTCCACTTCATGCTAGATCCAGTTTAAATATGGTCTAAAGAAAGGAAACAAAAGCCTCGGGATATGGTGACAAATTTTTATTCGACGTAAAACAAGAACTAAATTCATCTCGTCTGTCAGCAAATATCGTGGATTTGAAACGACAACTGTACTCATCAAAAGGGACATCAAATGGAAGTGTTGAATTTGACCAACATGAAGAAATGATGCTCAGGCAAACAAAAACGGTACGGCATGTTTTTGTTGAAAGAGTCCTTTTTAGTGGAATTGAAAGTGATAACGACACGGTTTGTTCATTAACAGAAAATGAAGTAAATAAAAACCTAAAATACAGGCTCAAGGAAAAAAAGATGAACGATAGTTACCACAACAGTCACATGTGCTTAGCTTGATATCTAAAATGTGGAGCAGGCCCTTGGACAGCAGAAAATTGCATGGACACTAGGCTAGTCAAATACTCGTCGCAGACAAACCGCCATCCTGACCGTCGACACGTCACAACGCAAAGACCTTCTCCAACCGCAAAAGTAAGATAATCTATGCCACGCAAAATTGCTTTTCTTTACCTCGCATTTAGAAAAATGTTTTTTTCCTTTCAAATATTTAGTTAACATTTGTATCTTCTTAGCTGTGACCTAATTTTTTTCAATTTAATTCCTTCTACATACTTCCCGCGAAATGGGAGTCATTTTGAATGAGCGCAGTCCTTAGTCTGCGTTTTTAACCTAAGTCATCGCACATGTGTATTACGTTATCCAGCCCTGTCCGAAAACTGACAAAAGATGTATGTCCCTGCGCAGTCAAAAGTCTCCCTTGCTAGTATACGTTCTACATCTTAAGAAGGGTAAGGCATAGCGGATAGTTTTTAATATTAGTTTTACGTAATACGATTCATAATTTTTTAAATTACGAAAATTGTTTTTCATGAGTGTTTTGTTTCCGCCGACTAAAACGTCAATGCAAATTCGCACGCACTAAACGGCGTTTGTTCGTCCTATATTGATCCGTTCGTCTATAAACCAGAAAAAATACATACGTATTTTAAATACATACATATATATATACATAAAGACAAACGCCGGCAAATAGATACGTTATTTTCCGGCCTAGGTGTGTCCCTATTGGGAAAAACAGTGCACTCGGTCTCAAGCATGGCCCGAGGCCCCATACTCGAGACCTCTGGCACAGTGTATTCCAATACGAACCCACTTGGGCCAGTAAATAACACATTTATATATCTCATTAAAAAAAATTCGCTTAATGCCTTCCCTTTGATATTCTAGGAGCGTTTGATGGCGGACGAAAGATAGTCAATTCCGAGGTAGTCCAATCCACAAACTGAACATAATAGACCATATGCACAGCATTGGTATCGCATTTTTCAAAGTCCTCTTTTTCTTATATTTATAGTGGACCAAACCATGCGTATCATAATAACTGTATTTACAAGAGTTAAGTATAATGTTGCATACAATGTAAAAGCACAGTAGCAGTTACATCAGAGCATAGCTGGTAGTGTAATGTATGACAGCTATAAATTTTTATCTGGTACACATGCGTCAAACAAATGCTTAATTTATATCTCATAATCAAACTTCAATCCACTTCCTTTCAGTTTTGCTATCACTTCCTTTTCGAATCTCTCATTCTGTTCTGGGGTGAAGTGATTCTTCCAGCCTCCGACCACGCCCTTCCGCAGCAGCCCTGCACTGTCTTCTTTCTCAGCGAACTTGTAACTCATCCCATTTTTTGTCATTCCCTTGAAAGTACACTGCTCGGCAATACGATTGATGAGCTCATCTGACAGGGGTTTGTTCAGGAATTTAGCGATCATTCGAACATGAGAAGGTAGATCCTAGGAAAGAACACAGGTAATACTGAGAGCTTGCTTCCAGTGCAAAAAGCAAACAGTCGCAGTTTGTTTACGCAAGAAGTTTAGGTTTAGTAAGGGTGGAGGGGCCGGGGGTGAGAGAAGTTTACCTTTTCGTCTGCTTGTCTAAGAAAACACGTTCTAATTTAGCATAGAATGCTTTCAAAAGCCTGCAACGAAAATTGCCCAATATACAAACCAACTGACCAGACACAAATCACTTTTGACACATTTCTCTGTCGAAGAGATCGGTATAAGTAATGACATTTGGAAACGGTTAGACTTTCTAGTCTTCTCGGATGGGGACGATAAACCATAGGTCCTGTCTCGGAACACTTGTTCCTAATAATCTGTGGGACATTAAAGAACACAAAAATTATTCGAAAAGAGTAAGCAGTGGGGTGGGGAATTGCAGACCGCCATTAAACTATGTGATATGTGCATTATAACCGGAAGAACTCAAGCACAAGCACATGTATTTATTAGAGCACCTTTGAAAGACTAATAACGGGGTTGCGAGTCTTTTTGGTGGCCATTCTATGGGTTGTTGCGTCGCCTGTACAGTTAATCTGGAAGACATTGCGCTCAGTCCCAAGCCTCCAGCGGATCTCGTAATCCACCAAAAGCAAACCATACGACTAGGACGGGCCTCAGAGCACGGCTTAAAGGAAATTAATTTGTTTTGATTGAAGTTAAACGCAAAATTAATGTAGTCGATTACTACATCCGCTTGAAGCCAACATACCTTGTGCATGTCCTCATATTTAAGAAACAAGACATTAGGATCATCTCGGTGTTTCCACCAACCAAGTACATGGTCATGCCAAAAGTCCCAATTCACTGAATGCAAAATATAACAATAAATGTAATGTTACTTAACCTTTATATAGGATGCGATGAATTTAATCATGTTATGGATGAATTAGCACAAATCATTCCCATATCAATGAACACATCATCACGGCCAAAGTTTGACACGCTTCCTCGAGTAAGAGCTTTCTCTAGGGGCGGAACAAGGGAAGGGGTACAGGGGGTGCGCAGCTTCCCGCCTTCCCCACTTGAGATGACCTGTGGCTTTCTAATATAACTAGTATTCTGGAAAAAAAAACTATGTGGTTTATTGGTGTTGAAGTAAAACATGTTGCACCCCCTCCTAAGAAAAATCCTGGATCCGCCCCTGTTCTCTGAGCTACACTGTTCCCAGGAAGCTCATCTAAACGAATCGAGATCGGGTTAAAGTCCTAAATGTCACCCACCAATTTTTATTTCTGTTAAAATTTTAACGAAGATCTCCTGATTTTGTTCGCATACAATTTTTCCAGTTTCGAGATTTGTTTTCAAATCAATAAATTTTTAACCGCTAGTCTAGTTTAAAAAAGAAACAAACAACAAACAAACAAAAACAACGAAAGTAGTATACTATGTTGTTTTTACTCCGTTTTGGTGTTGAGCCAGGTCGAGTTAGGTCGAGTTAGGTCGAGTTAAGTCATTAATATGTATAAGCTGGGTTCCCCTTGAGTCAAACCAGGTCGAGTTAGGTCGAGTCAATGACGTCACCTATTGTAATAACCTATTGTGATAACCTACTGTTAACACCCTTATTAAAATTAACATCCTTGTTACGGCCTAGGTGCCTAGGTGCTACGGCCTAGGTGCCTAGGTGTCTGGAGTGGGTTTCTTTATTAATATGCATAACGATCGACTCAATGACGTCACCTATTGCGATAACCTAGGGAAAAAATGGGTTCCTCCATACTAATAAGCGTCGCTCTAGTACAATGAAAACAATAGGCCGGCCCAAACTTGCCCGGGTTCTTTTAACCCTGATTGGTTCAGTAGAATCTATTATCTGTTCAAACTAAAAACGCGCTTTTCGTTGGTAGCGTCAACCTTGCTTTCCGCTCCGTTAGTCACTAATTATTCAAAACTAGTGATCCAAACTACCCTATATTTGCATACAAACTCTAAAGTAAAAAAACCCTTGGGACATCCTTGAAACCACTGCCATTCAACAACGACAATAGACGGCTTAAGTTGTTTGGAACGATCAATATAAACACGCGACTAATATGAATTACACGTTTCTTGAGAGACAAACATAAACTTTATTGCCTTTTCTCAGGGAATACAGAAACAATACAGAAAGTGATTTGAAATGAATAAACGTCAGTCATCCTCTTGAATTTCGTGTGGAGGAAAAATCAATCGTCTTCTTGATATTTGGAAAACTTGTAAGGTGACTTCCTGTGTAAACGTCGAGATCGTCTTGAAAGTTTTTTCGGTTCATCGTCCATGTAATTTACAAATTTTAATCGTGGGCGTTTACGCTTTCTTGCTGGCGACAGCGATTCGACTGTGGGAGGGGGTGTCAAGATCGACGGAGGGAGGGATGTTGTTATGGTAGATAAGGGATGTGGGGCTGGTTCCTTCACCGTTGGTTCAAGTGCTGGCGCTTGACCTGGAGTTGGTGGCACTGTTGGCAAATTGTTCACCATAGCCTCGTTAGAAATGTGTTCCCGCCCTTGAGGTGGAGGCAGAATTGTTGCTTCAGGTGTTATGGAATTGAACTGGTGTTTGTATGTTAAAAACTTGTTTTGCAACTGCATGTACTGCCTCGCTCTTTCGTCGTCTCCAAGGTTTGTACGATACAGAAGGTTATCCATATTATTCTGAATGCTCTGCATCTTCGGAATTACCGGGGAAATCATCTGGGTTTGCTGCTTGAGATACTGGAGCAGTTCCTGGGAAATGTTACTCTCTTCGAACCCTTTGTCGAATCTTTCTACGCCGGGTAATACATTTGTTCGCAATCTGCAACTATCTGGAGTCGTTGGCTTGAGATCAACAAAAAGATACCCAAATGGTCTTCTCACCGCTTCTTCGTACTCTTTTAAAAACAAAGCAGTTTGTCTTGGGTACATTTGTTTGGCTAAAGTCAAAATCTGCAGTTTATCCCGAGGATTCTTGAAAAGGACCAAGTAATGACTGTTTAAGCTGATGCTTCGGTTGCCTTTACCTTGGTGAAACAGATTTTGTACAATGTAAATAACGCTCAGGTTTCGATGATGGGATCCTTTTGTAAATAGGTTCACGATCCGATTATCACTTCCTGCTTCAATCATTTGGTCGTCGATGACAATCAAGTTGCGTATGTTGATATCCAAATAGGAATCATTGTCTAGAGAAGGCGGAATCCCCTTGACAAATTCGATTGTCGGTATCACCATCAATAACTGGGTGTAAGCGGGTTGCCACTGTGAATAACACCAGATTATTCTCTCCGGTGGCTGATCGATCACGGTTTGAGGTTTTTGCAAGAGTGATTGCACCCAGAACGTTTTTCCCGAGCCAGTCATCCCCGCAACCATGCAGGTAAATGGGTGAAGCATTTGAAACCGCCGACACTTTTCTTGAGACATCGGTATAACTGGAGCGGAACCGGAATAATTATTGTGTTAACTGTTCATGTGTCTTTGCATACTATCTTTTCTGGAAAAAACCTTTTGACAAACAGAACAGGACCAACTCATGTCAACTGAATCGAAGCTTAACATCAACTGACAAAATGTGTCATGTTTCACAATGATATATGCTTCAGCACAAAAATTCTATTGTTTTCCTCCTCCTGCAGAACCACCACCACCACCACCACCACAATTCTATTGTTTACCACCACCGCCACCACCACAATTCTATTGTTCTCCTCCTCCTCCTCCTCCTCCTCCTCCTCAATTCTATCGCTCTATCACTATATTGAAATCAATATAAAGCGGGACACTGGAGAAACTATGTCATTCGAGTTTGGGAAACGGTTGCTTACACTTCATTTTCGTCAGAGTAGAAATGAAGAAACTTTACATTCCAAATACCAAGTTGTACGAAGACTATTATCTAAACCAAGCTAAGCAAAAAGGAAGTAATTTACCGGCTTTCCACGGATCCCGATTTCAGCGGGGATAAGGCTTAGGTTCCATATTTAAAGGTTTGTTTCGCTGGGCGATGCCTCATTTACAACAAGGTGCTAAGGTACTCGGCAAAAAGGCGTTACAAACAGGTGCCCAAGTCGCTCAAGATATTCTTGATGGAGATCATCTTGACAAAGCGCTTGCAAAGCGAAGTAGAGAAGCTATTGGTGATCTAGTATCTCAGGCTGGGAGTGGTCGGAAAGCTACAAAAAGAAAAGTGCAGGTTCGTGGTTTACCTCCAGGGAAGAAACGTAAAACAGTTGTGTTGAAACAAGACCAAGACGACTTTGAACTTTGGTCGTAAATTGAGCTGGGTTGTCTATAAAATACTGGCGCCTACTATCCTTAATTCATTCTATGACCATGTCTCGAGTAGTAAAGAACAATCGCGGTTTCCTTGAACTCTTAACTTGTTGCCCTAATAATAATAACCTTTATTTACCCTCGGTAGTATTTATAGCACAAAGGCTAGTGGGGCCGAGCAAATACAGAAACAAACAAAGTCAAATTAAATTAAATCAAATGTTGGTTTTTGGGGAGAGGGGAAAACCGGAGCACCCGGAGAAAAACCTCTCGGAGCAGAGTAGAGAACCAACAAACTCAGCCCACTTATGACACCGAGTCCGGGAATCGAACCCGGGACACATTGGTGGAAGGCGAGCGCTCTCACTACTACGCCAACCCTGCTCCCCCTTAAACATCAGCGTCAGTTTCTCCTAGAGACAGCCACTCCACAACAGATGCACGCATTAGTGCAGATTATTTATAATGTGCTTCGTGGAAATATTCCAGTCTCTGAAGAAGATAAGCGTAAAATGATTCCATTCAAGGATGCCATTCTTAATCTTGCTGAGCCAAGCATTCCTTACAAGACAAAGAAGCAAACCCTTGCTCAAGAGGGTGGAGGCTTTATTCAAGATTTGTTGATACCAGTTGTAACTAGCTTGGGGCCCCTTCTGTTATAAAAAATCGCGAACTACTCTGTAGTGTGTTCAGTTGGTTCCTGTCGTTAGCGAGTGCTGGTATTATGATGAAGAGAAAGGTCGATTGGGATAAAGAGGAAGAGAGTGATTATGAGGACACTAACACAAGTGAAGAGGAAAGTGATGACGAAGAACCTCGAATTAAAGATGTTTTAGAAGGACTTTCCCAAGCCGTTTCCAGACAACAGGCCTCCGATTTATTACACAGCATGGCGGCTTCCAAGGATATCTTGTTTTGGACACCTCGTGGACAGTTACTTCGAAACCAGAGAATAATACCAGTGACCAACATCTCAGAGCTGGTTGAATATGTGTTACTCCCTTATCACGACGATGTTGCCAAACCCCGCGCCCTCAAAACATTTATAGACGGGTTGGCAGAATTAGGAATTAATAAACGTTATATAAAGAATAAGTAAACTTTGGCTGAGCTAATGGAAAAAGAACGAGCCTATCGAGATGAAGAAGGTGAGGCTGGTGATGAAGAAATGGTTTCCGAAAGCAGTGATGTTGAAGATGACAGAGAAACCGAAAACTCTGATCTGGAACATGAAGGAAATTCAGACGTTGAATGTTCTGAAGAGAGCGCAAGTCCAGAGATTTTGTCTCAAGGAAAAGGCTCTTGCTACCATTGTAACGGAGAAAACATCTACCAAACTGCAGTAGTAAAATGCCCAAGATGTCACTGGCATGATGGTTATAAGATTTGTCCGATCTGCGCATGCAAAATTCCTGTTGATCGTAAACACTCGACGGATGGATTTTTTTGCTGTACTGATTGTCACGAAGTGAAACATATTGATTCAGAAACTTTTAAGAAGAGTCATTATCGTCCAAGCGATAATAAAGACGATTGGTGTTTCCTGCACAGGAAGATTAAGAGGATGACTGACGTTTATTCATTTCAAATCTCTTTCTGTATTGTCTTTGTGTTCGCTGAGAAAGGCTTTAAAGTTTATGTTTGTCTCTCAAGAAACGTGTAATTCATATTAGTCGCGTGTTTATATTGATCGTTCCAAACAACTTAAGCCGTCTATTGACGTTGTTGAATGGCAGTGGTTTCAAGGATGTCCCATGGGCGTTTTTACTTCAAAGTTTGTATGCAAGAACGATAGCGCTTTCGAAATCTACGCGCTTTTATTTGGAAGATAGAATAGATTCTACATGAACCAATCAGGGTGTGTATAGACCGGGCGACTCTGGGCAAGTCTATTGTTTTTTATTGTACTAGAGCGACGCTTATTAGTATGGAGGAATTTTTTACCTAGCTAGCTAGACACTTCATTAATATGGAGGAACGCATTTTTTCCCTAGGTTATTACAATAGGTGACGTCATTGACTCGACCTAACTCGACCTAACTCGACCTGGCTCGACTCAAGGGGAACCCAGCTTATACATATTAATGACTCAACTCGACCTAACTCGACCTGGCTCGACACCAAAACGGAGTAAAAACAACATAGTATACTACTAACGAATCGTTAAAAATAAGTTGAACTTAGCCAACGGCTCCCAAATTAGTAGACCACTAGTTGCCAATTAGTAGATGTAACTTTTAAATTAACGGTTATTGGACGATTGACAGATAAGTACTGTAGACAGATTATTTTAAACGACACTCAGGTAGCGTTCCTTTTAACCAATCTAAACCCGGATTTTGCGATTGAAAATTATTTCCCGTTCCATTTATGGCGAAACCAATCTTATATTGCAATCTAAACAATCCACCTCCGAACGTGGATCGTTTGGATTGGTAACTGATTTCAGATTTTCGTTCCATTTGCACGAGTTTGGTGCGGATTATCTCACGTGGTCTGTCAGCTCGGCATAAACGTGGCTCGCCATCTTTGTTTTCAAAAAAACTAATGAATAAATAGTGGTCCCCAGGCCTCTTGACGTTGTTGCTTAATCTCTTTTTAGATTTTCGTTCCAGCTAAAACGAAAAGTGAAACAATCTGGATTCGCTAGATCCGAAACTGGATTGGGATAAAAGGAACGCAACCTCAATTGAAATGAAAAATGGTCAAATAGTAACAAAAACAAGAACTAAGCATACTGACCGTTTCCTTCAATGAATGACTTGATAAAGAACTCCCACGGCCCATTATAACCATTACCATAGGGTCTCAAGCTTTGTACGAAATGAAAATAGGATACCGCAACATCCTTGGGATTGCGAGCGATGTAAATATATTTGCACTGTGTGTTCTCATCTGAACTTTTAGGAATTGTGCTGTAGGTAAGGTGGCTCTTTATCAGACGAGGGCTTGGCAAAGATATAATATCAGGCTGTGGCCAATGCTCGCTAGTTCCCGCTTCTAAGAATGGTACGCGATAAGTGAGCTTTTTCTTGCCAATCTGACCTTCGTTATACATCTGCCAAACAATTTCTTGAACCCATGTTGTTCCTGAAAAATATGATATAAAGTGAAGTATTGGTAGGTCAAAACCAGTCTGAAAACCACTGCCTGTTTAAGTCGCTTAAAGTTCAGAGAGTCAGAGAATTTCACACCAAAAGCTCTGAAATGCTTTTTAAATTCAAGCCACCGGTTGCCCGGCAAGTAGTTCCGGCCAAACACAAATCGCCTGCGGTCAAACTATTCATAATCCCGCCCTAAATTAGTCTGCTACGCAGCTATTCTTTGTGTCGTTACGCGACACAAAGAACGGCTGCGTAGAGATTAGCCCTTAATACCAAGATAAACAAATGAAGCTTTATCCGTGAAGAGACGTGAAATATTCAAGATGCGTAACCATGTTGGTAAGCAAGCAAATAGCCTCATGGAATGATAAACGAAAAAAACTGCCACCTGAAAACAAAGCCATTTCTTTGCTCCAACGATAGAGGAAAGTCACAGGGAATGGTTAGAGTGAAGTTTCTACAATCACAAGCGAAGTTATCGTTCAAAAGCAAGAAGTCCTATGACTTTTTAAGAAGGTGTATGGGTTCGTTTTGTTGACAATAATGGCGTATTAGCCATGGTTGTCCGTAGCAAATTATTTGGGTGCCATAGTTTCATCATAGTTTCATCATTAGCCTGCCAGCAAGCTCTCTATTGGGGTCTCACACGAGATTAATTTCGGACGCGAGTCGCGCAAAGAGCTTGAACCAAACTCTCAGGCGAGAGCCCGATAGAGAGCTTGGTTGGCAGGCTATTTTATCACGTATATACCACTCTCTGAGTGCGTGATGAACCGGTACAATGGCTGTGACGATCCAAATAAGGGAACCATTGTCAACAAAACGCAAACTTAAGTTTAGTATGGGAAATGGTAGAAAATCGAATGCAGTTGAAAGGAAATGGCAACAAAGTGATTTCCTCGACTCAAAGGATTTGCATGGTTCTTTCAGAAAAGGTATGCCTGTGGTTCTTTTACACACTTTCAATCGGAATTGGTTTTTCATTTCGTGACAGTCACGCGATTAGATTTTACATGGTCACGCAGCGATTGACTATGTCATTGGCAAAGAAGTCTAACCGATTGAGAATTTCAAAATATATGATATCAGAACGGTCGGATTCTTGTTCATCTCCCATCCGGACTGTGATCCCTCGACTTTTGTGGACTCACTTCAGTTGCAGTTTCCGTTTAAGCTCTACAACAGAAGCAAGATTATGCATGCCTGATAATTAGACTTTATCGAATTGCTATAATTCTTTTGTGAACTTTTGGCACAAAACCTGACCAATCCTTGAAAACAATGTTATCGCAAAAGGTTTATTAACTCTGATAATGGCGCTCACTCACCTGACTTGAGATACGTGACGACAAAAACATCGTCTGGTCTCGTTTGGAAATTGGCGATATAATCAGCCAATAACACAGGATCTTTGGTGAAAGTTGCCGGAAGTTTCAATCCCAGGATATTATAGTATCCCTCCGATGTCCATTCGCCCTCTTTAAAGTGACATACATGAGGCCTCTCCATGATTTTCAGCCAGCAGAATTTTATAAATCAACTACCTACCGCCACAGGCGTTTTTTGTCTTTCACGTTTCAATGACCCGCTGATCGACGTGAACACCGCTGAGTGTTTGGTGCAAAGCCCAACAACGAAACACGTCACGCGATCAAGTCACTGCTAAGAGTGACCGGTTATCCCGAGCATGCCAATCGCCCTCTGTCCTGCTCTGTATAATTTAATGTGGGAAGAGACCTTGCCTTGCTTATGAGTTCTACAAACTGACGGACTGATGCTTGAATGAAGACGTTTGACCCGCCAGTTTAGTCGTATACGGCAAGTTCGAGTCACGCAGTGACGGCTTAGAACAAGAATTTTTATTGATTGTATGAGAATGCTTCGAAAATTGTTCTGCAATGCTACTTGTCAAACATGTAGAAAAGAATTTCAATAAAAGTGGCTTATCTCATGTTTTTCTTGCGTTATTTTAATGTCTCTGTCTTGCTGGAGACGGTTTGAAGCCATTTAGACGAATTATACTTTGTGGTGTTTCGCTTTCACTGGGACTTTCATTTTATCACACTGAACAGGGGCACCCAACGACAAGTTTCGGTGGATATCTGTTCGGTGGAGAGTAGTTCGCCTATGGCTTTCGGCGTCGATTATAGACTGCACTCGGATTATCGTAAGTAAAACGTGGCCTAAAAGATTCGTAATGTGGGAATCATAACCCCTTAGGTTTTCGGAAAGGTTGTTATTGCTGTTTTTGGCAGTAAAAAACGTCAGCTAGCATTTTCGGAAAGAAAAAGTGGTTCCCTAGAAATTTAACTTCAGCTAGTATTTTCTCAAAGAAAGATTTTGTTCCCTAAAATTTTCGGGCAGTTAACATTTCAGCTAGGGAATCCGAACAGATCAAAGTTTTCTAGCTAACCAAAACCTCACTTCAAAGAGACTTCAAACACCAAAAGGTACTTTAAAATGCTTTTCTAACGCTTTTGGCTGCTTTGGCTCGTTGGGTGCCCCTGACTGAAGTGGGTCTTGCATACATATCGTGCTTATTTGGCCAATTTTCCGCCTGGAGCCGTCTTAATGCGCAGTTTCTTGTATGTGGGTTTTTATTGTATTGGTCTTGGCTCTTTAGAAAAAAAATCCTGCGATACCTTCATTGTTAATGTACGTTGATATCCATACAAGCACATTACGTCGGTATCGCAGTACCTAGGATCCGGCAAAGCTGATTTTTCAGGCTCTCTTTTCGCAACTGATTATTTGCATTCATTATTCTGGTGCGGTTGTGCTCCGCCTCTTTAAAATCTCTAAATTTATTGGATCTTTATAGGCTGCACCTCTATTGCTGTAGGGCTTGGTTCTATTGCTTTTACTGTTTGTTTATTTGGTTAAATATGTGAAATTTCATTTGCTAGCCCTCGTTTATTCATCTTTGATGGTTTGTTTACCGCTAGCTTCAAGTTGGCGTGATTTCCTCAGGCTTTCTTTGCGTAACAACTTTTGAGTTCCCATTTAACTGGGGCATGCGCTTCATGACCTTCATGCATAAGAAATGTCGGATACCCAACCTTCTTCTCTTTCCTAGCATAAAACACAGCGTATTTTTCCCTGCTAGCAGAGGTCTCTTTTCCTTAATGAAGCCTCTTCTAGCAGGGAAGGCATATTTACTTAAAGGGGTACTGACATGGCCTGATGCAATTCGTGTTATTAGTTGTTCAAATCGTAAGGAAGTATCTTTTCTACTACGCGATCGACCCGTCTAACACGGAAAAGTAGATTTCTAATTATTTCTTGGACAGAAAAGAAGTATTATTATTTTATGGCGACTTTTCCTGGACACAAAGACGAAACTTGAAAAACGTTAACCTAACTTTTTCAAGTTGCAATCCAACAACAACAACAAGCTTTATTTGCATGACCGTAAAATATTACAGTATTGCGAAGGCAGGTAACAAGAATTAAACTGAACTAGTTTGACAACAGATTGTTTCGTAAATCAAAACACGCAGAAATAAACTTAACAAACTGCATATTAATAATATTATCATCACAGTTCATTAATTCAACAATTAAATCAGCAAATGGTAACCATTCCAAAAAATTCCCCCCTTACGCCAGACAAATACTACCGACATGCGCAGTATTACAAGATGCTACTGCTCCTGCGCAGTTTGAACGAGAGCGCTCCGGGAAAATCCATCGAATACCCGCCAAATAATTATGGCTACTCGAAAACGTGCTCGTCGAGAAGAAGGATTTTATCGCAATCTTGAGCGCGGTGTTCGTCTCAAAGCTGAGAAGATACGTCCAAAAATCCCAGAAAAGGTGGATCAAGAGAAGCTCTATCCGATCGAGGTACGTACAGGGCTTTTTCACTTCAATCGTGTAAATATAAACAAAACCGACACACTCTAGCTGCTATTTTGCATGTAAGCTCGTCGAATCAAAATATTATTTTCGGCTTACCCTGAAAGCCTTCTGTATATTAAGCTTAATTAAGAAATTGAGGGAATTTATATTTAGCATAATTTCAAACTCCATGGAGCGTACGAGGAACTTAAGCTTATATCTTTACTAGAATTAAAAGTTGACTTTTAAAGTAACCCTTTCATTAAATTTGTGCAAATCATCTTTGGGATATAATTATTGTAAGTTCGTTAGCAAGTTAATCTAGTGCAATTTCATCGTTTAAAATGTTACTTTAAAGGGAAGGTTTGCTAGAAAAGACTACCAAATATATTATACAGACGAGTACTGAAAAATATCTCTTAAGCGACTACCAAATCAGGTTCTATAAGTATGAACATATTTTATTTTGCAGATTATTGACCGAGACAAAAGCTCAAATCGAGTAAAGATTCACTTTGTTGGATATTCCGAGGATTTTGATGAATGGAGGAATGCAGACAGCTTTGTTAATAGTGAGAAATCAGATCTTGGCCGCTTGCTACCACGATTTATGCCAAGTGAAGATTCTCTGCCTGACAGGGCTTCTGCATTGTTCAGCCATCTTAGCAAAGAAATAAAGTTTGCTTTATTCTCCACTAAAAGAGAGTCACCAGGTGTCAGAATCGAAGAGCGCATCGAGTTGGATATTTATCACAAATATTTACAAAATATTGGAGTGGTGAAGAAGTTGAGAGGGCATGATGTCCATTGTGTGGACAATAACTTTGACCTGTGTGACCTACTTGGGGACAAGTGGTTTGAAAGAATCCAAAATATCAATGGTGACTTTTGCTATGTTACTCCAGGAACAGTGCAATTTTGGTTACACGAGAAAAAGGCTGTGAAGGAATTTTTTTATGTTGGGGATAAACTCTTAGAGGGCCACATTGAAAATGACTTGCTGGTCATCTTCACATTTGTTCGAGGTGATGGTGTTAAAGCAGAATACCACACCAATGACTGGAAGTCCCTATAAACAATAATCACATTTTGTTTCTGTTTTGTAGCCACCCCCCCCCCCCCCCCCCAACCATTCGGAAAACTCACAATCTGATTTGCTATGCAATGGCAATCTAATACTCACTTCACCACCCTGGGAGTGGGTGCAAGGCAAACTGCTGAGGTCACAAACAAAAGCTAGAAGTAATACCCTTTTACTAGAGTTATTTGTTGCTTACATTATAGATCAGTCACTGGGTTATGCTAAAAAATTAGATGGCTTGCTCTTGATTCCCATGCATTAGAAACCGAGAACTTGTCATCTAATTTTTGATAACATTAGCAAAATATCATAACAGTACACTGTGCGAATATATGAATGACCATTGCAGTTATGAACACTACTTAAACAGTAGTGAAAATGAAGCCTGAGAAAAAATACTGTGCCATAGTTTGAGTGTACATATCAAATGTCTCCTGTGCTGTTGCTTTGACATTGCTTAACCCATTTGCCATTTGATTTGAACACATGTAATGGTGAACAACATGGCTTAAATACACATGAACTGCATTTAGACAGGCAGGTCTTAATATTATGACCCTGTTCCTTACAATTGGTGCAAGTAAGGCTCCTTGTATCTCGCTGGCATCCAAGATCCTCTAAGAATTCCATTCGGTTTCTTTTATTTATGAGTTGCTTCAAGGAGTCCAGTCCACGTTGATTAGTAGATCTAAAGTAATCTTTTGTTGTCTTGTCATTGAGCTTTTCTAGGCCTTGCTGAGTAAAAGGGCTAATGCTACCATAGAGTTGGATAAACTCAGGCACATGCCAAACAAGTGCATGCATGTAAGGAGTAATATGCTTAGTGTGATACAACTTTAAAAACTGTTCCAGAAATGATTTTGATGTTTCCTGAATCTGTTCTTTGCTCGGTTGAGGACTAGTATGAGAACCGCTCAACATGTCAGTAACATTTACAAACTGCTTCCACAACTGTGAAATTTGATCAGATTTCTGATAATTAGGCAACACCTGACTGATATCAATGTTCCTGAATAATTTCTGTTTCTCTGGGCCTGTTAGATCCCGCCATTTCAGTTTCTTTGAATCCTTGCAAACAAACCAGTTGAAGGGAATTTTTAATGTATCATTAAGATATGATTCCCAGCCAGCCATGTGCTTGTACTTAGATCTCTCAAACCCATCATTATATGTCTTCTTTTTGTCAATCAAGTCTTTTCGTTGTAGTTCTAGAATTAAGAGGTTAATAAGGTTGTCAGAAATTCTAAGAAAAAGGTGAAGCGAATCTATGACAACATGATCAAGGGGAATTGATGGAAAGAGTGGGGTATGTTTAACATTGTAGCGCTCTACAGATCTTGACCTTGCATTTGATAGTTGTTGAATTTCTTGAATCGAACGAGCGCCTTTTGATATGTCAGAGAGAGACCATTCCTTTGTACCATCATATTTTTCGTATAAAAAACATTTACACCATATGCAAGGGTTAGTAGCATGTGCAGCACCAATGCCACAAATACATGCAAGGAATTTCCAGTCTCCTCCCAAGAACCACTCGATTTCAAACTGCTCTGTTCCCACTGACACATGTTTAAGGGATTCCACATCTTTTCTGATATCTGCCAGAGCCTTTGACAGTTTATCATAGTTCTCAGGTTCTTTAATTACAGCAACCAAATGATTCCCATCAGCTGATGCAGCTTTTGTACTTTCATCAAGGATGGTAAATGTCACATTGATGACATGCAGCCTTTTGCCAATGTTTGTACCATCCCCTGACAGTTTTACACGAATTTTATTATTTTTTTTGAAGGCAGAATTTGAAGGAATGCTTTTAAGAAGAGCTTGTAACCTTATTTCTAATCGTTCTTTGATACTCTGTTGAATTCCACATGTGTCACCAGGGGTAATTGATAGGTTCCATTTGCTATTGATATATTTTATCCTTTCCTGGACTTTCCATGATCGCGGTAAATCCTTGCATATCATGGAAAGTTCATGATAAGCTTCATTAGAGATATTAAATCTTTCTTTAGTGTAGAGAAGTAAATTTATCTCATCAATGTCTCCATCAGTCAGTGTTTCAGTTTGAGATGAAGTTTGAATGTTCTCCTCATCAACCAAAGTAAGGGTTTCATATTCATTACTGTTTTCATTGAATATTTCTACTTTGGTGGCCACAAAGCCATGAAGACCAAGAAATGACAGTGATGTTTCACAGTCTGTGATCATTTGTTTTCGAATTCTAGATTGGTGCCTCTTGCTATAATCTGAAAAGGATTTCTTTTTGGTAGGACCTCTTGGTTTCTGTTCCTGTTGTAACTTAATTAATTTCTGGACTAGTCTTTTAAATTTCTTTTGAAATTTACCAGTAATTTCCTGGTTTTTAGCCAGAGCTGCTTTTAACTCCTTCTCAATTTTGGCTTTCTTGAACCTCTCCTCTTTCAGATCATCCTCAAGCTTTCTTTTCTGTCCCTTTAAATCAATGTTGTCATTTTGAAGCCTTGCACAGTTCAGTTCATTGTAAAAAATCTTAAAAGTGTAGGTTGAATATTTACCACTTGTCCACTGGGCAAATACCTTTTTTACCCCATTGCCTCCTCGGGTCTTGGCTTTGGCTAATGCTTGATTTAGGGAATAAATCTTCGATCTGAACATCTGTAGAAGTCTAGAATTGACTATCACACTGGGAACCTCGCACTTCTGGCATACTTTCTCTATCAGGATCTTCAACTGAAACAGAGTTCATTTTAGCTGGACTATCCGCCCCAGCCATTTCTTCATCATGATCGGCTTCGGCTTTAGCTGACTTATACAGTTCGTAAAGAAGTTTACTGACGAGGTAAAGACATAGATAACAAACAGTTGAAATTTATTCTCGGGCTCATGAAACTACATCCATTTTTTTGTGCAAATTTAAACTAAAACATAAAAGCTTACTTACTTGTTTATATGGGCTTGAAATGAAGAATAATAGTGTTCGTGGCTATTATTCCCACCATTATCATTTTCAGCATTTCCCTTCTCTTCTCGGTCGTTTGGCACAGCGTGTACGGCACAACATAGCAGACACAAGCCAAACGTAATTCCAAGGACAAGAAGTGACGGGGAAACCCGCAGGAGCGGAGACATCTGCAAAGAGCTTGTTTTGAAACGCCGATTTACATAAATTTTTTCGCTCCAAAAATTACGAATTTGGCACCAAAATGTTCAGTAGATCCCAGACTTTCTCGATCCACTTCAACATCTTAAATATGCGCATAATCTGAATAATTTAGCAGCATAAAAGTAATGACCGCGCGCTCCACGTAGTCACGCTACAGTCACGCCCTCTATCGAGCCCGACATTTTCGAAGTCCAGTTTACATAGATTTTTTTTTACTTTTGGGATATATTTCAACATTTTAAGATAGAGTGAAAGTAAAATCACTTAAATCCACTTCAACATCTGAACAAAGTAGCGTATAACTTTGTCAAATTTTCATTTTCCCAAAAAATTTCGCCGTATTCGCAAAGATTATGGGTCAAAATTTGGGGGCCTGGGATCGAAAATAAAAATTTGAAGCAGATGTCACCCTATTTTTTACCATGCTTAATATTCGTTATTCTATTAACTATTTCATCATAAAAGGCATTTCTGATGGCCGAATACTTTGGACAACGAATCCATTTCCTTCTGGTCATCCGTGGCCACAGACAACTGCAAACAGTTTCAATGCACATATTAAGTACTTCGAGTGAGAAGTGAAATTTTTTTTAAGTGACCCACTTTGCAAAGACTTGCTTGGGTTAAGACCCAAATTACATGACAGTGCCCCTTTAACTAATCTTGATTTGTTTTAAGGCGGGGTCTAGATGTTCGCGAGGCGCAAGGCGCGAGGCGCGAGACACGAGTGCGGAGCACGCGCGAGGCGAGAAAAGGGAGAAATTCTGTTTTGCAGGCCGGGTTGGTGCAAACTTTGATCCCAGTCCATATACTTATCACTGAAATAAGATTTTTCAAGAAGATTATTGCTTTTCAGTTTGAATGATATTTTCCCTTACCTGTAGCTAAAAAATACCTTGTAAGCACATTTTTAACAAGCACAATAATAATTTTGGTTCTTTCGCCCAACTGGGACCTCTGAACCAAAAGTAAATCATTTTTGAAGCCCCCCCCCCCCCCCCCCCACCTTTCTTTCCAAAAAAGTGATGCTTTAACTAACAAACAATACATAACATAACATTTACATTCTTCAAAGCCCGATTACAATATTTCTTAATGAGGGCAGTGTATTATGAGTAATTATATAAGACAAAACCCAGTAACAGTTATACCAGTTAACAATCTAAATGATACTATAACATGGCGCGCATTTGTTGGTGTAGGTAAGACAGCTATCGGTTTAATCTTGTACATATTCTTCTATCAAATGCCTTAATTTATATCTCATAATCAAACTCCAATCCACTTCCTTTCAGTTTTTCTATCACTTCCTTTTCAAATCTCTCATTCTGCTCTGGAGTGAAGTGATTCTTCCAGTCTCCAACCACGCCCTTCCGAAGCAGCCCTGCACCGTCTTCTTTCTCAGTGAGCCTGTAACACGCCCCGTTTTTCGTCATTCCCTGGAAAGTACACTGCTCGGCAATGCGATTGATGAGTTCATCTGACAGAGCTTTGTTCACGAATTTAGCGATCATTCGAACATGAGAAGGTAGATCCTAGAAAAGAATAAATGTATTACTGAGCACTTAATTGCTGTGAAAAAGGCAAACAAGCTCGGTCTTGTTATTAGGCCATCTTAGCTTGATTAAAAATAAAACACAAACAGCGGAGATAAACATGGTAAACCAACGCATTTTATTGGGACTGCACTGATTTTTACATCGGTAAGACAAAAAGAAGACTTCATGACAGGAAAACTGAACATTTCAAGGCCCTCGCTAAAAATGACCACACATCAGCTATTGCTGATCACGTTAGAACCACTGGACACAACATCAAGTGGGATCATTTTGACATTTTAGCGTCGGCAAAACCGATTATCATTGCAAAATTAAGGAAACCTTATTTATCCAAGAGCTTAAGCCAGCTTTTAATGTAAACATTAGTAGTGAGAAGTTGTTGCTTTATTAACAAGGTGTATCCTTTTACATATTTACTGTTAAGATAGTTTTTCTTAATCTCGGTTCCAGACCCCTGTATTAAAAGTATATAAACAGTTTTCCAAAATTGTTACGGTCACTTTTGAAAATGTGTGTTGCCTAGCATACGAAACGTCAAGTCTATATAAAATGCGTTGGTTTACCATGTTTATCTCCGCTGTTTGTGTTTTATTTTTAATCAAGCTCAGTCTGTTTACGCATGAGAAATAAAAGCTTACTAGTCCATCTGACACTCTAAGCAAGGACACCATTATAATATTCCATAAAAAGCCTACAAGGAGAATTGCCGAACATGCAAACCAACTACCGCGAAAGCTCTATTAAGCCCCCCGGGGCTTATTTAATTTCAGGCCTTATTAACGGGGGCTTATTGGAGAGGGGGGCTTAATAAAGATAGGGGAGGGTGGGGCTTATTTGAAATCTTTGAACACGCCGTTTTCGTGTTAAATAGTTTCTTTACAAATCTCAAACAACTGCAGTAAAACGTTATCATTAAATACTGAGCGGGAAACAGTATTATGTTTTATTGTATATTTGTTTAAAAACAAACCAACATGGCCGCAAAAAGTGTATTTCATAAGAGGGAATAGGACGGAATAATTCAGTACAAAATCTTATGCCCAAAGAGGGCGGGGGGTGGGCTTATTAGAGAGGGGGGGGGGGGGGCTTAATAGAGCTTTTGCGGAAGCTAGAACCAACCCACTTTTGACGCATTTCTTCCGCTTTCTCCGGCAACGAACTAGCCTGCATTGCAGGCCGTATTTTGTGAGGCGAGCGCATCATATATAATTATTCGTTCGTGTTGTTATTACGAGCGAGCCGCGATCAGCCATCTTTGATTTGAGAAACCGGGGTTAGGGGATGTCACGCAACGCTTTGGGGGACCGTTGTGTGACATCCACTCCTCCCCAAGGAGACAAGTTTTACCTCGGTTCATCCTACGTCAGTACACTGAGTACAGGTTAACGTGTATGCCGTGTGCTTTTTTTATCGATAGGCCATTTCCGAATTACCTTTGGCCAGGAGCCGTAATCGGCTCCTGCTTTGGCCTCTTTTTCAAAGCGAGACCTGGTGCTCATCCTTTCATATGAAAATAAATTTTCATTCACATGCAAATTAAACTCATTTTAACATGAATGGTTGAGGTTGAGAGATTAAGAAAAGGAAAGAAAAGGAAAGGAGAAGGAAGATAAATTTATATAATCGATACAAAAAGAATTATAACAATTCACCTTTACAAAATTACAATATTAGATTTCATGACATCTTGCTTAATTTATTAACTAAAGTAGGTGTGTCAACATAAGTATCCTCTGATTCCAAAATATGTAAAAGAAGCTGATGTAGAGAAATCATAAATTTGTGCTTAGGGAGTATTCAGATACTTTGAGGAATACTGTTCCAAATTCTTGCCTGTTCCAAATTCTTGCACCAAATCTAGAAAAAGAATCTTTTAACTGATTTGTCCTAGAATAATTAATGTTAAGACTACCAGTCTCTGAAAATCTAGTATTATAGCTATGTGCTTGTGTGGGATGAAAAAAATAAGTTAGAAATGTTGATTCTACATCCGCTTGCAGGCAACATACCTTGTGCATGTCCTCATATTTAAGAAACAAAACATTAGGATCATCTCGGTGTTTCCACCATCCAAGTACATGGTCATGCCAAAAGTCCCAACCCACTGAATACAAAATATAACAATGAATTTAATGTTACTTAACTTCTACATAGGATGGAATTTATTGTCTTTTCCATGTTGTCGATGAATAGCCACCTATCAGACTGGCCACTTATCATACCCATTCAATACAACCACATGTCCAACTCTGACACCTCCTCCAATAACACCTACACCGTTTCCGCTGATGTAAACGAATCGAGATCCGGTTGAACTTTGTCCAAAAGTGGTGACAAATTACTGTCAAAATATCCCCGATCAATTTTACTTTGCTCTTATGCAAATATTCCACTTTCAAGGTTATATTTAACTCAGTTCTAATCCAATCCAATCCAATCCAATCCAATCCAATCTAATCTAATCTAATCTAATCTAATCTAATATAATCTAATCTAATCTAGACTACTAAATAGGATAATAAAAAATAAGTTAAATGTGTACTAGGTTAGTAGATCACTTGTTGCCAGTAGACATGACATTTTAATGAATGGTTATTGAATGAATGACAGGCTAAAACTGTGACAGATTATTTATTTTCACATTTTCTTTTAAGTGTAGCCTGTTCCAGGCGTTCAGATAGTAAGCGGAGCGCGATAGTACCGGCGGAGCGCGATAGTACCGGCGAAGCGAGGCGAAAATATAAAACCGAAAAAATGAAGGGGGCTTTCTGGCCCAAACCCACTCCATTTTTCGACGCTTTATTTTCGCCTTGCTCTGCCGGTATTTTTCGCGCCCTATATACTTTAAGTGTTGGGAGAATGCAATTTATTGGGCCTAAGACAAGGCTTTTCACCAGTTGTCGCTTTTATGAGGCCTTCCAAGGGGGTAGAAGCGACAGCAGGTGACAGTCCTCTCCAAAAACACCGACAACCGACCCAAATTGGCAGAAAACGCGTCACCATTGGAAGGCCTCTTTTATTGGATGCGTTATCAGAAACTGGTCAAATACACGTAACAAAACCAAGAAATAAACATACCCACCGTTTCCTTCAATGAAGGTCTTGAGAAAGAACTCCCACGGCCCATTATAGCCATTACCATAGGGTCTCAAGCTTTGTGCGAAATGAAAATAGGATACCGCAACATCCTTGGGATTGCGAGCGATGTAAATGTATTTGCACTGTGTGTTCTCATCTGAACTTTTAGGAATTGTGCTGTAGGTAAGGTGGCTCTTTATCAGACGAGGGCTTGGCAAAGATATAATATCAGGCTGTCCCCAGTTCTTGCTAGTTCCCTGTTCTACGAAAGGTACTCGATAAGTGATTTTTTCTTTGCTCATTTGTCCTTCATTATATGTCTGCCAGAGAGTCTCCATTGCCCACGTTGTTCCTGAAACATATAATAAGTGTTGAGTTATTTGGCAAACTGGAGTACGAAATCTTGAACTGTAAACTACGATATTGTTAAGACGGATCAGTGACAAATTTACCAAAACTCTTGCGAAAATAGCTGCCTCTTCAACTCGCTTAGTTCAAGGAGTCAGGGAAGTTGACACCAAACACAATGATGAATTCCTCGTTAAATTCAAGTCACCAAACCAGGGCAATTAATTCCGTCAAAGCACAACTCACGTGTGATCAAACTATTCCATTTTCTTATGCTTAGCACACGCACGGGCCAGCGAGCGTGAATTTGTAAGGTCACACCGAATAAATAAACAAAGGTGCTATCTCCTCTTTTAGGAGGTGCACATAGACAATTGAAACGGCAAAATAGTCGGTCTTTAAAGCTGGCATTAGTATGTATTGGGGTACATCTACCTATTTTTGGGCTCCTTTAGGCCTTTTGTGTATGTGCGTATTTTGGGTACTTTTTTAGCTCGCTCACAGTATATGAGCCTTTTGACCAGTTGAAATCCAGTTATTAAAACACATGGAAATACACCTTTGAGCGCGAAGAAAATAATACAGTGTTTTTTTTCCTTTCCCAGTGACTTATATTCAACGGGCACTTTAATTTCCATTTGAATGGAAAAACCGGGGAGAATATCAGTTTAAAAGAACAGGACATTTTTTCCTCAACTAAAATGGAACGGGACGAGCTTGTTCCTTGGAATGACCACATCGTCATTCCAGCAGTTTATAAATGTTTGGCACCCTTTTAACATAAAACTCTCGGGTAGAAACATTCTTTGTAGTGACGCACGCACAGTGCTCGCGCTACGTTATTATTTAAATTTTAAATCTCGCGTTACAATATCAAACGTCTATACAACTGATAAAGGCTTAAGAGTTGGCCGAAACGTCTTAAAGAACCGCCTATATATTAAGAAGTCAGTGACAACCATTAACTATTTTCAACGGCGTTATAATTCCTTGTAGACTGAATTACTCTTATTAGAGACTGGGTGCTAAACATAGTATGGAACTAGTGGGACGCCTCAGATGGTACAGGAGTTTTCGATCATTCCGGAAAAAAACGAGATGGGGGAGCCATTTTACACCAATTGTTGTTGTTTTTTATTGCCATATTAACATGTTAAAAGCCGCGTTTTAACTTGTATCTGTATCAAATAAATATATCCGATATAAAGCACTGAAAACCTGAAATTTAGGTGTAACTGTTTTCCCGGATTGCTTCAGATTATTGAACAAAAAACTTCGCTTTATTAGCTTGTCAGCTACTCAGAAAGGCTTATTTAGATAGCATTTTTTGTTTGTCGGAAACGAGACAAATAGAAGTCTGCTTGTACTCCCGACGTATTCAACCTTTTAATTCTTCCACAGATTTCAGCTTTTCAACAAGCTTCCAGTTTGCATGATCTTCTCTCCTCGACTGACTACAATACAAATGAAACCTAAGTGACATTTGGTATGCAGAGCAAAATACAAATATAAGAAGGAAAGTGTTACTAGTTACTCGAGTTTCACGCTCAAGGCGATCTGGTGATATATAACAATATATAACAATATATAACAATATATAACAATATATATATATATATATATATATATATATATATATATATATATTGGATGCGTTATCAGAAACTGGTCAAATACACGTAACAAAACCAAGAAATAAACATACCCATGCCCATATAATATATATATATATATATATATATATATATATATATATATATTGGATGCGTTATCAGAAACTGGTCAAATACACGTAACAAAACCAAGAAATAAACATACCCATGCCCATATACTATATATATATATATATATATATATATATATATATATATATATATTTATATAATAGCCAAGAACTGGAAAATACGACTTTGCCAATATTTCGTCTTTATTAAAAGACTTCATCAGGGCAACTCTGCCCTGATGAAGTCTTTTAATAAAGACGAAATATTGGCAAAGTCGTATTTTCCAGTTCTTGGCTATTATTTTAATTCGTCTGGAGACACAACCACGACAGTGGATGTTTTTGACATTATTATATATTTATATATATATATATAGACGGTTGAAAGCGCTTCCTGGGCCAACGAAAGATGCAGAACCAAAAGGATCACTAATGATTCACAGTCCTTATTCGGCGAATGATAAAAAACAGTTAAAAAGACCGAAAATGGACAACTTTTGGTTCAAAAACAGATAAAAATTTAAAAATTTATGATTAAAAAACGTTTCGGTCTCTCGACCTTCGTCAGTTACAAACAGAATGCCAAAAACCTACAACTTAAATATGATTTTACAACAAAGGTTACAAATTACATACGGGTTACGTAACTCAGACAATGAAACGAAAAACAATAAGTGTACAAAAAGTATGAAACGACTACGGTAAATTAACAGGATGCGGAATAACAACAATAATAGAATTAGTGATAAATGTTATGTAATTGTCGCAGCGCAACAGTTTCCCATCAAGGGCCTCTGAATCATCATACCTGTCAGTATCATAACAAAATCCCTAAAGAGGGCCCTTAAACAATAAGTAATAATTTCCCAACAGAGAGCCTTTAAATGACCTAGCTAGCACAAAAATAACAGAATCCCAAAAGAGGGCCCCTGAGCGCTGAAACAACTACAAGTGCTAAAGATTACAATTAATGAGTCGGTACACACTGACTTGCTAAAATATATAAAAATAAATTCACTGCCGATACGCACCTTAAGAAAATCACAACCTATTGTATATATATATATATATATATATATATATATATATATATATATATATATATATATATATATATATGATAATCTCAAGCATCAAAAATGTATTTATACTGTTTCCCGTTTCAAATATAACTAAACACAAGGGAAAAGAACATTTTTAAGGACCACCTATATTTCGACTGTGTAGAACAGTCTTCCTCAGGGTGAATGGCTGTTACAAGCGTTACACGCAATTATAAAAGTGCGGCTTACAAATCTAAACACGTGAGCGCTAACAATCATACCGGTAACAAAAAGCGCGTGCACTACAAACACGAACGCTAACGGTAATAATAGGCGCGTGCACTAGAAAAGCCTGACAAGAAATTAATTACGCGCGCGACTTCTGCGGTTCTGACAATAAAAAAAGTCACTTTCGTTAAGACCCTCCGGCGCTATTGTTCTCAATCTGTATGCCCATTGGCCCTCTTTCTCCAGCAAATTGTCTACACTACCATAAACTTTATCAATTATTTGGACTGAGACATCGTCCAAACCATTGTGTCCCTCTGTAAAAAAGTGCTTGTAGATTAAATCATCGCTGGCCCTATCTCCTGGTTCCAACCTTGAATGTCCCCTCAATCTACTTCTATGGTTATTAAATCTAAGCCTAAATTTAGTAACTGTTGATCCCACATATTGTTTACCACAAATCTTGCAACTTAGCATATAGATAACACTGCTACTGTTACAGTCTAGGTTATAGTTAATGTTGTATGATTTTCCAGTGGTGTTGCTGACGAACGTATTTCCGATGTTCAGATAGTTCTTATTTCTACAAATTTCGCAGCGCGTAGAAGAACAACGGTAATTTCCTGGCACAGAATTATTGTTGTCAGAATTATTCCTGGCACAGAATTATTGTTGTTGTTATATATATATATATATATATATATATATATATATATATATATATATATATATATATATATATATACTAAAAACAATGAAAACCCAAAGTCTTCTCTTACTTTGCTTTTGCGCTACGCATTTCACCGCTGTTGCGGCTCTTCAGGCAGAGCAAAGTGTGTTTATTGACTTATTGCGTCACAGATGTAATTGTAATTACAATTATAATGGCTATTGTAATTCTAAGCGCGCGCGAGCAATTAGCGTAATTTCAGATCATTAAGAACGGGTTTATACTTCAAAATAAAAAACCTCTCTTTGTTCTTTCTCATGCCCTCTGAGGGGCTGAGAATCTTATAAAACGGAAAGATAGTGAACTGAGGTGTCAATCCCGCAGCACATTCATCAATATGCTTGCTGACTCCTAGCATACGTGTGTGCGGGTCTCTAATTTGCTGTTTATGAACTGTCACTCTATTTCTCAGGACATAACCCGTTTCTCCTATATAATTATGTCCACATCCTGCACATGTTATTACGTAAACCAAGTTTGTTGAGGTGTAGTTCATCGAGTGCTTTATCCGAAATTTTTCATTCGTGGCGTTTTCATTCGTTTCATTCATGGCGTTTTCATTCGTGGCGTTCTTAATGATTTGAAATTACGCTAATTGCTCGCGAGCGCTTAGAATTACAATAGCCATTATAATTGTCATTACAATTACATCTGTGACGCAATAAGTCAATAAACACACTTTGCTATGCCTGAAGAGGCGCAACAGCGGTGAAACGCGTAGCGCAAAAGCAAAGTAACAGAAGACTTTGGGTTTTCAATGTTTTTAGTATCATCATTCGACACAGAAGTTTACAGTTTCTTTATATATATATATACATACATACATACATACATACAGACAGACAGACAGACAGACAGACAGACAGACAGACAGACATACATACATACATACATACATACATACATACATACATACATACATACATACATACATAAGTTGAAGGATTAAAGAAGACGCATCGATTCTCTGTGACTCTGAGTTTCGAGCCTAAGCGCTCGTCAGACAGAACTTTATTCAGGGGCACCCAACGAACTAAATCACCCAAAAGCTGTAGAAAGGCATTTTAAAGTCCATTATGGTTTTTTAAGTCTGTTTTAAGTGATGTTTTCATTAGCTAGAAGAAGTTCATCTGTTCGGATTCCCTAGCTGATTTTTTAATTGCCCGAAATATTAGGGAACAAAATCTTCCTTTTAGAAAATGCAAGCTGAATTGAACTTTCCACGAACTTTCTAAAGAAATTATTTTCTTTCCGAAAATGCTAGCTGACGTTTTAGACTGCCAAAAACAGCCATAACGACCTTTCCGAAAACCTTAGGGGCTATGATTTCCAAATTGCGAATCTTTTAGGCCACGTTTTAGTTACGAAAATCCGAGGGCACTCTTTAATCGACGCCGAAAACCCAAGGCGAATTACCCTCTACCGAACAGATATCCACCGAAGCTTGTCATTGGGTGCCCCTGTTTATTCAACTAAGAACATGCCATCTTATATACAAATGAGATGAGTGGCTAATTAATTCGCTAGTGTGATGATCTGCTCTACGTGTGAAATACAATTAGCCACTCATCTCATTTGTATATAAGAATAAAGTTCTGTCTGACGAGCGCTTAGGCGCGAAACTCAGAGTCACAGAGAATCGATGCGTCTTCTTTAATGCTTCAAGTTATGTATACTTATACACTTTATGCCAAGGTAGACTCTACCTCCACATACAATCCCTGAGCGGGATTTGAACCCACGTCCCCCCGTATACTAGTCGGGTGTGATGACCACTACACTATCAGGACAACCATGCTGGCAACACGGCAATCGAAGATGTGATTTACGTGATCGAAGACGTGGCATCCCGGGAAATTTTACTTTCTTAGGTGACAAGGCAGGGGAAGCCTATAACTCCATTTGAAACCCAACTAAGGATCAATTACTGATACACGACCGAAGTCAACTTAGCGGATGACAAAGGAGGATCCAATTACGGATACAGGCTTATTTCAATTAATTAAATTCTGTATATGAGGGAAACCCTAACCCTGTACACCCCAAATAATCATATTTTCATTGAATAAATGTTTGAAAGAAAATTGGCCCTGAGCGGGATTTGAACTCACGTCCCCCCGTATACTAGTCGGGTGTGATGACCACTACACTATCAGGACAACCATGCTGGCAACACGGCAATCGAAGATGTGATTTACGTGATCGAAATGGAGTTATAGGCTTCCCCTGCCTTGTCACCTAAGAAAGTAAAATTTCCCGGGATGCCACGTCTTCGATCACGTAAATCACATCTTCGATTGCCGTGTTGCCAGCATGGTTGTCCTGATAGTGTAGTGGTCATCACACCCGACTAGTATACGGGGGGACGTGGGTTCAAATATATATATATGTGGTCCTCCACAAGATTTCAGGTAAAATGGTGATGACACGGGCACGCGTGCGAGGACACGGCACGCAAAGCGTGTTATTTGTCACGGATATGCACATATATAATGAAGAAGACAAAAAGTGGCAGGCAGCTTTTGTTTTCCGTGACTTAACACGCATAACCTTTTGTTCAAGCTAGCGTTCAATTTGTCACGCGGAGAGTGTGATTAAACACGGGAAGCGTGTTATGTTACACGATTATCAAGAGAAAAGGGCTCGGTGAGACTGAAGCAAAACCGTGCAAGGTTTGAATACAAACTCACCGGTACGAAACAGTGCAAACAGTTGTTTGCATAAAATTATGGTAACACAACGCGCATTTTGTCAGCTGAACGAAGTTTGTTCGAAGTGCAGCAGCTCAGAATGAAGAAAAAATAAAGGAGCTTTATTTTTCATAAGCAGTCGAAGATCTGTAATCTTTTGACCTTGAAAATCTTCGATTTCACGGAAGATAATTATCGTTCTTATCGCCGCGTAATGTGTCACACCACGGGAACATTCGGGTGTGAACTACAGCAGTAGCACGACGTTTGAAATGGGCCATAAATTAAGAATGAAATATTTTTCTGAAACAATTTTTTAAATTCGCATTTTCCGCTATGATTAAGCAGTGACTTTCATAGATATCGAGGTTTTTCGAATCTACTCATTAGTTCCCAAGAGAGTATTTTTATTTGCATAATGATTAGACGTGCTTGAAAGCACATGCTCTGTAATGTGATACTTGTCGCGCTAAAATCGCAAACACTTCCATTGCGAAAATAATGTAAATGGTGTTTCTTTACAAATTATACAAACCTTGTTCGTCCATCCATCCACTTTTGTGCACTGACATATGAAGCCGGTTAACTCGAGCATTCTCCTCGCTGGCAACTCAAACCAAATCGCCTTTGAGCGCGTGTAACAATTTACGCTTTTGTAATCAAAGTAAGTAAACTTCATAAATCGTATTCCTTCTGCTTTTTCGGCTCTTTGTTTATGCAGGGCCTTTTCTCTCTTGTTTATTACAACTCCGTTGTCGCTCCACGTATCTTCCTCAGTTTATAGTGCGTCATATAACCCAAGTGTTTTACGGAAATTTCCCATCAGAAAAATTGACAGGTGAGTTGCTGAGTTTGGGGTGCGTCTTATAACCGAATGTTAAAAACCGCGTAGATATATTTAGCACTGAGAATTGGATGTAAATGTTAATTCTTGGTTTTCAGTCACGTAAGTAAAAAAATAAAAGCATCTACTATTCGATAAATTAAGTCAAGAAATTGAGATGTTGTAGAAGAGTAATAAATCTTCTTCTTCTTCGGCAGTCCATCGCAGGCGATGACGACTGTTTATGTTATGTGAGGCAGAATCTCTGATGAGCAGCCAGGCCCGCCCGTGAGCGGCAGATCCTGTTACAGCGACTACATGTATAACCTGATGTTGCAGTGGAATGTCTTCTTTCATGAGTACGCTGGTAATCCAGCTGTCGCTTATCCTCTATGCTTTCCACTGATTGTTTAACAGTGGCTCTCCAGAAACTTCTGTCCAAAGCATCTTGTTCCCAGGTTTCAGACTTGACATTGGCATTTTTCATGTGCCGCTTCAGCACATCCTTGAAGCGTAGCTTCTGTCCTCCTTGCTTTCTCTTCCCTTCACTGAGCTCGCCATAGAATACTGCCTTTGGCAGCCTTGAGTCTGGCATTCGCCGTACATGTCCAGCCCAGCGAAGTTGTTACGCCGTGATGAGAGCTTGGACGCTTGGTGTCTCTGCTCTTCTGAGGACTTCAACATCAGGTACACGATCTTGCCATTGTATCCCTTGTATCTGGCGCAGATGACGGATCTCAGATCTGGACAGCCTTTTGATGTGGCGTTGATAGAGGGTCATGGACTCAACGGAGTAGGGCAGTGACGGCAAGATGGCAGCGTTGTAGACCTTCACTTTCTTCTTTCGCTTGATGTCACGATGAGACCACAAGCGCTTCTGCAAGGAGCCAAATGCTTTCGCGGCAGCTTGAGTGCGCCGCTCAACTTCAAGATCGGCAGAGTTGGTGTCCGTGACTGCGCTACCAAGATAAGTGAAATGGCTAGACTTTTTCAAGGCATCACCATTGACAAGCACCTCTTGGCACTCAGAAGGTTCATCATGAGGAGGTTGGTAGAGGAGTTCTGTTTTGGAGATATTGATCTTGAGACCAAACAGTGTTGCTGTAGCCGAGAAGCGGTCCACAATCTCTTCTCTTCTGTCTCTTGTATGTCTAGATGGCAGAAAGCACAGTTTCTTTCATGTGGGTCCACATTTGCTCCACTTCTCTTGCTTCTCCTCCAATGTTGTCCACAGACTCCAGAGCAGCAGTTATGGCTGCTACCAGTGCCTGCTGATGTTCCTCACTCTTTAGCTTCCCTGTGTTCAATTTCTTTGATGGTGTCTTTGAAGGCTCCTTCCTTCTGGGGAATATCAGTTGCAGTCTGAGCTGGGACCGGACCATATAGTGGTCTGTCGAACACTCTGCGCCTCTCATTGCTTTTGTTGATAGAATCTCAGGCATACAGGACTTTCTGGTAACAACATAGTCAAGCAGGTGTGAGTGCTTTGATCGAGGGTGTCTCCAAGTGAAGAAATTCTTGTCTGGCTGTTGGAAAAAAGGTATTGGTAATGCTCAGGCCTCGTTGTGTGCAGAATTGTAGCATTAGTTCACCATTGGAATTCTTCTTGCCTTTGCCAAATTTGCCCAGAGTACCATCATACGTTGTATAGTCATTGCTTACTCTTGCATTAAAGTCACCAAGGATGAACAATTTGTCTTCCATAGGGACTCTGTCGACAACTTCTGCTAGCTTCTCATAGAAAGCTTCTTTCTCCTCATCTGGGTACATCATAGTGGGTGCATACACATTGATGACCGAAAGGTAGCGGTCATTGCCAGCTGGAGCACGCAGAAGAATAATCCTTTCTGACAGTCCAGTTGGCAGGGATGTCAGTTTGCTAGCAAACTGACATAAAGTAATAAATAAACAATATACCAAAGTCTTGGGGCTGTGCGATATTCCGTGCTCGAGTTATTCGGCAAAATGTACCACTCAGAATTATAGAGTTTAGTATGGACACGCCATGTTAGTGTCCCTCTGAGGGGCACAAATATGGCGGCTGGAAACGTGTTAAAAACATCTGGAATTTACTTTGGCTATCTCAAAGGCATTCTTCTCTCTTTTGAGCTTGCAAACATTCGCAAAGACGCTTCTCCTGTCATGTTCTTGGCTTTTCAAACC
>JAEMWC010000138.1:635000-657500 GCA_016490735.1 Pachyseris speciosa | reverse complement strand
GTTGCATACAATGTAAAAGCACAGTAGCAGTTACATCAGAGCATAACTGGAAGCGTAATATATGACAGCTATAAATTTTTATCTTGTACACATGCGTCAAACAAATGCTTAATTTATATCTCATAATCAAACTTCAATCCACTTCCTTTCAGTTTTGCTATCACTTCCTTTTCGAATCTCTCATTCTGTTCTCGGGTGAAGTGATTCTTCCAGTCTCCGACCACGCCCTTCCGCAGCAGCCCTGCACTGTCTTCTTTCTCAGCGAACTTGTAACTCATCCCAGTTTTGTCATTCCCTGGAAAGTACACTGCTCGGCAATACGATTGATGAGCTCATCTGACAGGGGTTTGTTCAGGAAATCGGCGATCATTCGAACATGAGAAGGTAGATCCTAGGGAAGAACACAGGTAATACTGAGGGCTTGCTTCCAGTGCAAAAAGCAAACAGTCGCAGTTTGTTTACGCAAGAAGTTTAGGTTTAGTAAGGGTGGAGGGGCCAGGGGTGGGAGAAGCTTACCTTTTCGTCTGCTTGTCTAAGAAAACACGTTCTAATTTAGCATAGAATGCTTTCAAAAGCCTGCAACGAAAATTGCCCAATATACAAACCAACTGACCAGACACAAATCACTTTTGACACATTTCTCTGTCGAAGAGATCAGTATAAGTAATGACATTTGGAAACGGTTAGACCTTCTAGTCTTCTCGGATGGGGACGATAAACCATAGGTCCTGTCTCGGAACACTTGTTCCTAATAATCTGTGGGACGTTAAAGAACACAAAACTTATTCGAAAAGAGTAAGGAGTGGGGTGGGGGTGGGGGTGGGGGTGAGTCCCCGGCCTGGTGGTCTATCTCTATCTCTGACTGCACCTGTCTCAGTTTTACATTCATGAGCGGGTTGGTTGGTTGGGTGGGTGGGTGAGGTCAATTATGAACTGATAGCGGCTGCCAGAGGCGCATTTACAGGCTAACATCCGATCTCACACCACAGACGAATTGGAGACCGCCATGAGTACTATGTGATATGTGCATTATAACCGGAAGAACCTCAAGCACAAACACATGTATTTATTAGAGCGCTTTTGAAAGGCCAATAACGGGGTTGCGAGTCTTTTTGGTGGCCATTCTCTGGGTTGTTGCGTCGCCTGTACAGTTGATCTGGAAGATATTGCGCTCAGTCCCAAGCCTCCAGCGGATCTCTTAATCCACCAAAAGCAAACCATACGACTAGTACGGGCCTCAGAGTACAGCTTAAAGGAAATTAATTTGTTTTGATAAAAGTTAAACGCAAAATTAGTGTAGTTGATTACTATACCCGCCTGTAGCCAACACACCTTGTGCATGTCCTCATATTTAAGAAACAAGAGATTAGGATCATCTCGTGTTTCCACCAACCAAGTACATGGTCATGCCAAAAGTCCCAATTCACTGAATGTAAAATATAACAATGAATTTAATGTTACTTAACCTTTACATAGGATGGGATAAATTTAATCATGTTATGGATGAATTAGCACAAATCATTACCATATCAACATGAACACATCACGCCAAAGTTTGACGCGCTTCCTCGGGTAAGAGCTTTCTCCAGGGGCGGATCTGGGGGAGGGGTACAGGGGGTGCGCAGCTCCCCGCCCTCCCCACTTGAGATGACTTGTGGCGTTCTAATATGACTAGTATTCTGCAAAAAGCTATGTGGTTTATTGGTGTTGAAGTAAAGCATGGTGCACCCCCTCCTAGGAAAAATCCTGGGTCCGCCCCTGTTCTCTGAGCTACACTGTTCCGGCGAGAAGCTCATCTCATCTAAACGAATCGACTATCGGGTTAAAATCGCAAATATCACCCACCAATTTTTATTTCTGTTAAAATTTTAACGAAGATCTCCTGATTTTGTTCGCATACAATTTTTCCAGTTTCGAGATTTGTTTTCAAATCAATAAATTTTTAACCGCTAGTCTAGTTTAAAAAAGAAACAAACAACAAACAAAACAAAAACAACGAATCGTTAAAAATAAGTTGAACTTAGCCAACGGCTCCCAAATTAGTAGACCACTAGTTGCCAATTAGTAGATGTGACTTTTAAATCAACGGTTATTGGACGATTGACAGATAAGTACTGTAGGCAGATTATTTTAAACGACACTCAGGTAGCGTTCCTTTTAATCAATCTAAACCCGGATTTTGCGATTGAAAATTATTTCCCGTTCCTTTTATGGCGAAACCAATCTTATATTGCAATCTAAACAATCCACCTCCGAACGTGGATCGTTTGGATTGGTAACTGATTTCAGATTTTCGTTCCATTTGAACGAGTTTGGTGCGGATTATCTCACTTGGTCTGTCAGCTCGGCATAAACGTGGCCCGCCATCTTTGTTTTCAAAAAAATAAATGAATAAATAGTGGTCCCCAGGCCTCTTGACGTTGTTGCTTAATCTCTTTTTAGATTTTCGTTCCAGCTAAAACGAAAAGTGAAACAATCTGGATTCGCTAGATCCGAAACTGGATTGGGATAAAAGGAACGCAACTTCAATTGAAAAGAAAAATGGTCAAATAGTAACAAAACAAGAACTAAGCATACTGACCGTTTCCTTCAATGAATGATTTGATAAAGAACTCCCACGGCCCATTATAACCATTACCATAGGGTCTCAAGCTTTGTACGAAATGAAAATAGGATACCGCAACATACTTTGGATTGCGAGCGATGTAAATGTATTTGCACTGTGTGTTCTCATCTGAACTTTTAGGAATTGTGCTGTAGGTAAGGTGGCTCTTTATCAGACGAGGGCTTGGCAAAGATATAATATCAGGCTGTGGCCAATGCTCGCTAGTTCCCGCTTCTTAGAATGATACGCGATAAGTGAGCTTTTTCTTGCCAATCTGACCTTCGTTATACATCTGCCAAACAATTTCTTGAACCCATGTTGTTCCTGAAAAATATGATATAAAGTGAAGCATTGGTAGGCCAAAACTAGTCTGAAAACCACTGCCTGTTTAAGTCGCTTAAGGTTCAGAGAGTCAGAGAATTTCACACCAAAAGCTCTGAAATTCTTTTTAAATTCAAGCCACCAGTTGCCCGGCAAGTAGTTCCGGCCAAACACAAATCGCCTGCGGTCAAACTATTCATAATCCCGCCCTAAATTAGTCTGCTACGCAGCTATTCTTTGTGTCGTTACGCGACACAAAAAACGGCTGCGTAGGAGACTAGCCCTTAATACCAAGATAAACAAATGAAGCTTTATCCGTCAGGAGTACCCGACGACAATTTTTTTAGAATTGAACCGTTTTGGCTAAAATGATTTGTGAGCGTCTGAAAACAGATTTCTGGTTAATTGTTAACTTCCGTGGGAAAAACTTATCCGCTCTTCAGAGCCAGCTAGCAATAAAACTAACATTTGTAGCTGCCAGCCAGGACCTGTCTTACCAGTTTCTTTTTCCCAGCCAGGGAGTATTTTTTAAGTTTATTTTCCCAGCATTTTGAGGAGACGAATCTTTTTGCCAGCAAGGGAATTTTGTTGTCGTTTTTAGTTTTCTTTGTTTTTCTCATTTTTTGCCAGCAAAAACACAATAATATAGACATCTTGGTTTAGAGAAACCTATATTTAGTTGTCATTACCATTATAAACAAAGTACCATACTTTTTACTCACCTCGAGATGGAAGAGCCTGATCTCAAGGGGGAAGATAGAGCCTTATGCTTTAAATATTTTCTTGGCTTGCATCTTAGGGCAACCGTTATTGTCCTGAAAGATGTCGCTGGATTAAGTTCACCTATGACCATAAACGGTCACAGCTCATTTTTTCCGGCTTTTAATGTTCATACTTCCTTTGTAATCAAGGCCAATGAAAAACTATTTTCAAGAAAGATTTCGTGCTGTTGTGATTCCGCGTTTAACTTTCGCGAGAAAGTTTTTAGCCAATGACGAAATTTGGATAACCAAAACCACATTTCCTGTTAGGTAGAAAATGGAAACGAATCCATATCACAATCCATATAACAATTAAAATTTCACACTACTTGCACCTTGTAATTTTCGGAAAATACTGTGCCATTTCCGATTTTTAGGTGTTAGGCTGACTCGATCCTCCTGTTCCTTACCTGTGCCTGGAGAAATGCGACATCCCTTCACCCCGCCGAACACTTGAAAGATCAATAGGAAGAGCTGCAAAAAAGATGAAATAACTACCTAAGACAAGCATAATAGCCAATCATAATACCGAATCATACAAGCAACCAGAAACCATCGCTCTGCAAAACTGAAAAAATTCCATCCCTTTCAAATAACTTTGGAGCTTGTAACAGATCACTGCGAAAGCCCGCAGACACACCCGGTATTGCTAACAATTAGTTCGAAAAACCTCACTGCAAAGTGTGCAAACACAAAGCTCGCATCCTTTTCGTGCCGCATCCATTCCGTGAATAGTTTAGCGCTTGCAACATATCACTGCGAAACCTAGCAAGCACACCTGCTGGTTTTTTTCTAATTTGAACATATTTCTGGCGTTTCTACCGAGTAGTTCGAAAGTGGGGCAAGAAAGACAAAGTTGGCGTCCTTTTCGAATAAGTTTTGGCGCTTGCAACAAATCACGGCAAAAGCTCGCAAACACACCCGGTATTTCTACCAAGTAGTTCGAAAGACCTCACTGCAAAGTGTGCAAGAAAGACAAAGATGGCGTCCTTTTCGAATAAGTTTTGGCGCTTGCAGCAAATCACGGCAAAAGCTCGCAAACACACCCGGTATTTCTACCAGGTAGTTCGAAAGACCTCACTGCAAAGTGTGCAAGAAAGACAAAGATGGCGTCCTTTTCGAATAATTTTTGGCGCTTGCAACAAATCACGGCAAAAGCTCGCAAACACACCCGGTATTTCTACCAAGTAGTTCGAAAGACCTCCCTGCAAAGTGTGCAAGAAAGACAAAGTTGGCGTCCTTTTCGAATAATTTTTGGCACTTGCAACAAATCACGGCAAAAGCTCGCAAACACACCCGGTATTTTTACCAAGTAGTTCGAAAGACCTCACTGCAAAGTGTGCAAGAAAGACAAAGATGGCGTCCTTTTCGAATAAGTTTTGGCGCTTGCAACAAATCACGGCAAAAGCTCGCAAACACACCCGGTATTTCTACCAAGTAGTTCGAAAGACCTCACTGCAAAGTGTGCAAGAAAGACAAAGATGGCGTCCTTTTCGAATAAGTTTTGGCGCTTGCAGCAAATCACGGCAAAAGCTCGCAAACACACCCGGTATTTCTACCAGGTAGTTCGAAAGACCTCACTGCAAAGTGTGCAAGAAAGACAAAGATGGCGTCCTTTTCGAATAATTTTTGGCGCTTGCAACAAATCACGGCAAAAGCTCGCAAACACACCCGGTATTTCTACCAAGTAGTTCGAAAGACCTCCCTGCAAAGTGTGCAAGAAAGACAAAGTTGGCGTCCTTTTCGAATAATTTTTGGCACTTGCAACAAATCACGGCAAAAGCTCGCAAACACACCCGGTATTTTTACCAAGTAGTTCGAAAGACCTCACTGCAAAGTGTGCAAGAAAGACAAAGATGGCGTCCTTTTCGAATAAGTTTTGGCGCTTGCAACAAATCACGGCAAAAGCTCGCAAACACACCCGGTATTTCTACCAAGTAGTTCGAAAGACCTCACTGCAAAGTGTGCAAGAAAGACAAAGTTGGCGTCCTTTTCGAATAATTTTTGGCACTTGTAACAAATCACGGCAAAAGCTCGCAAACACACCCGGTATTTCTACCAAGTAGTTCGAAAGACCTCACTGCAAAGTGTGCAAGAAAGACAAAGATGGCGTCCTTTTCGAATAAGTTTTGGCGCTTGCAACAAATCACGGCAAAAGCTCGCAAACACACCCGGTATTTCTACCAAGCAGTTCGAAAGACCTCACTGCAAAGTGTGCAAGAAAGACAAAGTTGGCGTCCTTTTTCGAATAAGTTTTGGTAATTGCAACAAATCACTGCAAAAGCTCGCAAACACACCCGGTATGTCTATCAAGTAGTTCGAAAGACCTCATTGCAAAGTGTGCAAGAAAAACAAAGTTGGCGTCCTTTTCGAATAATTTTTGGCACTTGCAACAAATCACGGCAAAAGCTCGCAAACACACCCGGTATTTTTACCAAGTAGTTCGAAAGACCTCACTGCAAAGTGTGCAAGAAAGACAAAGTTGGCGTCCTTTTCGAATAAGTTTTGGCGCTTGCAACAAATCACGGCAAAAGCTCGCAAACACACCCGGTATTTCTACCAAGTAGTTCGAAAGACCTCACTGCAAAGTGTGCAAGAAAGACAAAGATGGCGTCCTTTTCGAATAATGTTTGGCGCTTGCAACAAATCACTGCAAAAGCTCGCAAACACACCCAGTATTTCTACGAAGTAGTTTAGTTGAAAAAGCCCACAGCAAAGTGTGCAAGAAACACAAAGTTCTCACCCTTTCAAAGTTAGACCTAACCACTGAGAATGCTTGCAACGATTTCTGGTATATCTAGCAGGTAGTACAAACACTGTACAAAAGAATTATTATACGATCTCCTGCTGCCTTAATTTATATTTACATAAATGCAAAACACTTCACCTCCAGTTATACCATACAAATTCCACCTCTACACACGCCGCGGGAGACTGTTGACATCATTCTGCAGAAGGGTCTTTGACAACTCCATATGGAACCTTCCAGATGTATACGTTTTCTTGATCCCTTCGTCGACTGTGTTGTTCAAGACTAATTTCATATAATTTATTACTCAAACGACCTATGGGAACATCAAGTCCCGAGCGGCCTAACTGGCTGACTGTACAGTCACTGTGTACTTGAGTCACTTACAATCAGTCAAGGGAACGTACGTACAATTCATTTTTCGGTGGTTAAGTGTTCTATACAAGATGTTTTCCTATCAAAGATTGCAACAGAAAAGACTAAAGAAAAAAATAACATGAATTGTTTTATTACTGCACTGCTCTCGGTTTCTGCCACACCCTTGAGATAAAGTTCTAAGCTGCGTGCTTTTTGCGCGGCAGCCGGGAAGGATCTCTTTCTGGGCTAAATGCCCGGCAGTCAGAAATTTCTATAGAGTTTCTACGAAAAACCTCATTTCAACCGCCTCAAAGTACTGTATCTTCGTTTAGAATTGTGATGCGATTAGAGAAAGGAATGTGGCTTCGCGGCTAACCATTGATGCGAGCTTGGGCATGGAAAGAAATCGCCTATCCTCGATATGTCGATACTCTATCTGTACGGGTCCGCAAACACGAGGAGCCGCATCAGGGGAAATTTTTGCACGGGCAGATGCGGCACATCAAAGAATTTGGAACGTAATGGTAAATTCCAGTAATACCTTTGCCTGGTGAGCGGAATCGAAGGTGTTAAAGAACCGCGGGATCCCCAAACCAAACGTCAATAACAACGAGACATTCCCCTGTCGTTAAGCGACTTTAATTAAGTATGAGAAAAGTGATTGTGTCCCATGGCGTTGCAACGCAAAGTAATTACAGCAAGAATTGACAGAAATGCGTAAATTTTAAGGTACTTCAGTTTGTTGGCTGACGTCCTTTTCGTCTCATGAATGGTGTTCGAAGAGGTATTCAACCGGAATCGTTTGACCGAATTTCTACTTCTACTTCGCTTTTTGAGTGAAAATGTAAATAAAAGGGGAGTTTCGAATTTTTACGACTGAAATATATTTATACACGGTTCGGAAGAAATTTTTTTTTTCGGTCAAACTTTTGGCACCAAACGCTTTACGCTTCTCGCGCGGACACTGCTCATTGCATTTTTATTAAATGATGACTTAATTTTGTTAGGCATTTAAATAACGGGATAATGTGATCTGTAACATTTGCCTTTTGTTTTGAAATGCCGGCGTCGTTTAAAACGAAAATGTGTAACTTGCCTGCGTGGGTTTACAACTCTCAGATCTTTAACTAAGCATGCAGAGAAGACGGGACATCGTTTCCATGAGACAGAAATAGTTTTTTTGAAGCAGGGTGAATGATTGCCGGTTGAATGACCAATGACGAGGGAAATAACGAGTCAGTGAATAACAGGAAGCCAAATAATCATTAAGCAATTGTTTCCATCCACTGTATTTGTCCTTTGTACATCTGCCACTGCGCATTCCCAGGAAAAAAAATTTCCTACCTTGAGATGATAAACTTTTAAGAGTTTCTCTGACAACTGATCCAACATTAAGATCAAAAAGCAACTTGACACTCAAGTATATGCTGCCCACGAACTAGCAAGTTTGTTAGAATGGTGGAGCGGTTATTAACTTGCAACTCTCAGGTATATGCTATCCACGAAGTTACAATTTTGTTAGAATGGTGGAGCGGTTATTAACTTGCAACTCTCAGGTATATGCTATCCACGAAGTTACAATTTTGTTAGAATGGTGGAGCGGTTATTAACTTGCAACCCTCAGGTATATGCTACCCACGAAGTTACAATTTTGTTAGAATGGTGGAACGGTTATTAACTTGCAACTCTCAGGTATGTGCTACCCACGAAGTTACAAGTTTGTTAGAATGGTGGAGTGGTTATTAACTTGCAACTCTCAGGTATGTGCTACCCACAAGGTTACAATTTTGTTAGAATGGTGGAGCGGTTATTAACTTGCAACTCTCAGGTATATGATACCCACGAAGTTACAAGTTTTTTAGAATGGTGGAGCGCTTATTAACTTGCAACTCTCAGGTATATGCTACCCACGAAATTACAATTTTGTTAGAATGGTGGAGCGGTTATTAACTTGCAACTCTCAGGTATGTGCTACCCACAAGGTTACAATTTTGTTAGAATGGTGGAGCGGTTATTAACTTGCAACTCTCAGGTATATGCTACCCACGAAGTTACAATTTTGTTAGAATGGTGGAGCGGTTATTAACTTGCAACTCTCAGGTATGTGCTACCCACAAGGTTACAATTTTGTTAGAATGGTGGAGCGCTTATTAACTTGCAACTCTCAGGTATATGCTACCCACGAAGTTACAATTTTGTTAGAATGGTGGAGCGGTTATTAACTTGCAACTCTCAGGTAACTATATGCTACCCACGAAGTTACAAGTTTGTTAGAATGGTGGAGTGGTTATTATAATTGTTACTCTCAGTTATATGCGAGGTTACAAACAATTGTGGTTAGTTGTCAGTGTCGCTGAAAACTTAGGTAAGTATATAGAGCATCAGTTTCTTCCTGTAGTAGTTTGCCTCCTCAAAGGTCCACGTGATCTGCTAAGGAGGCACTTTCTCTTCAAGGATGATCTGATTCTTGTTAAGAAGAATGCTTGCACCACAATTTTCTATTTAAAGATATAAACAAAAGTAATGTGACCTTTATGTAAGAATTATGAAATTTTATTTATTCCTTATTAATTTAGTCAGGTAAAACTTACTAACCATGATTTTAAACATAAATTTATTAACAGAAAAATGAATAAAAACAGTAGGCATAGGTTGATTTAGGGATAACACGAGAAAGTACCAAGACTCAAAAAATACTGCAATGCCTATAGCTTGAACCAGACGAGACCTTCATGTACCTCCTGCCAGCACTCCAGCCTAGCCCCACCCCTCTCATACCTTCATTGGTGACCACTTGTGAAGGCCATCTAAACAACGGATTATTTGCTCTTGAATGGCTGCTACTGTCTAGTCTGTCCACATACTTTTTTGTTTGTTTGTTTTTCTGCGAAGATCAGTTTAACGAGTGTGAGGAAAATAAATTTTGTCTCCTCACCCCCACCCTCTTGCGTCCCGGCCATGTCCGGCGGCTTACATTTTCGTTCGCGTGCTCGAAGATCTTTTGAGAAAATGAAACGTCTGTCTCCCCAAGAAAGCAGTAGATAATCAATATACACGGTAACAATTTGCTTTAACTCACCACTGTTCTTCCTAACTTCGTTAGATTCATCATGGTTTGCTATCCTGCATTAGGGCTTTTCGATTCCAGTTTGAAGTGAAGAAGGACCTAGTCGAGGACACGGAATTGCTGTAAATAAGGTTGAGCACATCCGGCACAAGAGCTTCTAGGTCTCTCTTCACCGTGACTCTATTTTCGAAATGCTGAGCCGCAAATTTCTTCTTTCAGGACATACCAACTTTTCCTTAAATCAGGCTTTGCGCTGTACGGAGACTTGCCGAAACAGCATTTCGAGTGCCCTCTTCCGAAATACCGCATAAAACTGGCGCCTTTTGAACTTTTTGGTTAAAATTAGTTGATAACTTACTTATATTAACTACTTGTAGACGTCCCAAAACAGTAAAAATGGTACGGGAACGATCGATTATGGCTGGAAAATATGATTTATAATGCCTGAACTTACTTCTTTGAAATTTTTGTTTTTTATTCTGGTTTTCAAATAACTAGACAATGTCTTTTGTTGGAAAAATTACTTTACGTGACTACATGCTACAGGCTGTCTCATCTTTCTCATAAGAGATTGACAGCTCTCAGGGAAACACGTGCTCAACGAGTTTGTTTAGTGCGCGACTCAACCTTGTTCAACACTGACTAAACCATTGAAATACAGCAGCAGTACTGTGCAATGTATTGGTGTCTTTTGCTTCCCAAGCATCTACCTTTGGATTTTATCATTGCAAGGTCAGTAGAAGTTAGCTGTTTGAAAATAATAGGAAGCGGGAATAAAATAATAGACGCGCGGTTTCGTGGAAGGCGCGAGGAATTTCGATATGGGAACACACGCCATGCAGAACAGATGTGGTTTGTCGAAAACTTTATTTATTTTTATTTCATTTTAGTTTATTTCTTTTTATGATGTAATCTGGGAAATACTTCAGATTTACGTTTCAACGAAATTAGGTGTCAGAATTTAAAGCCAATTAACGTCGGGGCAAAAGTTGAAATAACATGCAGATGTGGTTTGTCAAAAACTTTATTTATTTTTATTTCATTTTATTTTATTTATTTTTGTGACGCAATCTGGGAAATACTAGCCAGCGTAGTCGGACGGTTCATTCGCCGTACGATGCTAAGCTAGTAAAAATCCGGTGTGACAGTTTATCCAACACGCAAGGTTCGTAGTCACAACTGAATCATCCCAGTCATCATGGACAATTTATGATCAAAGTGTTGATGTTCTGATGTGACAACCTCTCCCATCAAAGGTGTCTTGCTCATCCAAGCGGTTGCTTTTATCTTCAGAGTTACCTTTCAACGAGATTAGGTGTCAGAAAATAAAGCCAATTAACGTCGGGACAAAAATTTTCCTACTTGCGGCTCCTCGTGTGATCCCAGGACCGCAAATGATCCCGGACCGCAAATGATCCCCAAAATGGACCGCAAATGATCCCGGACCGCAAATGATCCCCATATTGGACCGCAAATGATCCCGAGCAAAAATAAGGAATGGCATGGATTGATATAAAAATGACGCACAAAAAACACGTTTTATCATTTTTCCCTTTTTGTTTTTGTTTTTGTTTTTTGTTTTTGTTTTTTTTCGTTTTAGGGGAAAATCTGTGATCTTGCGTGACGTTCTGTCTGTTAGTTGATTTCAGGACGCCGGCTTCATAGTACAGCAATTGATTTTGTAAAGACATTTGTTGTGATCGTGGACTGCGAGTTTCGTTTCATGTCTTCTGTTTATTGTGTTGTACATCCCAGGACGTTCGAGAACATGCTTAATCAGATTTCATTTCTGTCGGGTATATGATCAACGCTTCGGTGTACGTGCCCGATTTCAGTGAAAATCGAACATGTATAAATTAGACTGGAAACAGGCTCAGCAGTGGGATTTTAAAGGAGCGAAAAGAAGGATCGTGGCGAAAAAAATCGGCGAGCGAAGCGAGCCGCCAGTTCCCCGCTCGGCTCGCTTCGCTCGTCGATTTTTTTTTGGCCACGTTCCTTCTTTTCGCTCCTTAACCCCACTGCGGAGCCTGGTCCCAGGCTAGCATAATTCAATTGTATAATCACAAATACAACGGAGAATTAAAATACACACATACCCGTAAAGAAATAACTGAAAAATTCCGCAGTTGATTTCGTTATCTTTTGAAATAAAAGTCTTTTGTTCACTGAGCACTCTCATTTAGAATTGTGCCCAGAATACTAGAAGTGTTTCTTTCTCACATTCATGGGATCAGCCGACTGGCCTGGGTGATGTGGTTGAAATCGGAGCAGGGGTCACAGATCATTCGAAACTTGTCACCGTCTCCCACACGTTCGGAAAATATGGCTAAACTTTCTTGTTCTTATTTCATTGGTATCATTTGTGAAGGTTCTTGGAGTTACTAAAGATAAGAACAAACACAAGGATCTCTAAAGACGGAAGGAAAAACGAGTTAGGTTTGGATCCTGGTGTGATAATACTGATTGACTGCTTCACATCAGTTGCACAAATAGTGTGGCCACGTTTACCTTTTTAAAATTAATCAGATGATGATAGTTGTGCGCCATGATTTAAGGCTTTGATTAAAATAATCGCAATTCATGCCAATTCCCTATCCATACCATTTCACCATCCATGCCATTCCTTATTTTTTGTTCGGGATCATTTGCGGTCCAACATGGTGCAATACGGGGATCATTTGCGGTCCGGGATCATTTGCGGTCCATTTTGGGGATCATTTGCGGTCCGGGATCATTTGCGGTCCTGGGATCATTTGCGGACCCGTACATATCGCCGCATTCATTTTACTAATTGTTAGGCAGCAAACACATGCTTGTAACGTTTCCTATGCAACCTTAACACTTGGCAGAGTAAAAAAATTGTGTTCAGATACAGGAAATGGTTTTGCCGACCAACAGTGCCAGCGTAAAACGCTAACAACCCAGGGCCTGTCCATTCTGAGAATAAGCCCGTGGCAGCGAGGGCCAATAATAAAGAACGATATTTTGATGTCAAAATTAAGTTTTTTCCAACTATTTCGGGTGGTTCTAGATTTGCACCTTTGAAAATGGCTACAGGAAATGGGCAAACTCGATGTTGACTCACGGTCACGTACCAGTCCATCTTTTGTCTTGCGTCCGCTTCAAATGTCAGAATAGCTGAAACCTCTGACAACAAAAATACAAAACAAGAAGGAGAGAAACGTGGAAATTAAAAACTCAGCTATAAGTTAATCGAAGAATATCCCACTTTTAGGGTTAATTTTTTTCGACAATTCTCCTCATGACGTCGTTTGTAATGTCTTTCAAAAGGAAAACAGATTTCGCGTAAGTACCACAAACACACAAAACATATGTGGATTTTTTAACAGTTTGGCAAAGAAAAATGTTCCCCAATTTGTATTGAGCGATATTTCGAGGTATGAAAACAAATTGCATTTATAATCAACGAAACTCCGACGCTATTCGGGACTTAATTTATGCACGCAGAAAATCAAGGATTTATTCACCGGAAATTCCAGAAAAGGTGAAAAGAACCATTGACTATATTGCCTGAACGTAATAGAGATCACTAGCCAGGTCAAATGTGTATGCTACGCTTATTGCGATCTTGAAATGAAGTTATGTGTGTCGTAATGCAATGTATATTGGAAATGAAGGATATTGTAGTCAATAGACAAATAGCGGAAAATATCACTTACTGTACTCCCTTAGGCGCAGTCGAGCACGCCTCTATTGAAAGTCCATCACGTGCAGCGGATAAAAAGATCAGTCTAATCAGCGCAAAGCGTCGAAATTTTTCACATAAAAATCAATGAACCAATGATAGGAAATTCAGAAAAAAGCCGTCAAGTATTCATGGGCAAACGCACCGTGAATGTTTGTTTCGGGACCGAAATTCATGTTTAGCAATTCATGAACGGAATTCAAATATGGTAACAGATCAGACCCAGAGTTTTTCCGTCGCTGTCAGTGCCATTACGTTTCAGAGGGGGGCTGAATAGGGGTCAGCAAATCCGTCGATCCGTGCTAATTTTTCGCAAAATCCGCCAATCCGCAGATATTTTTACAAAAATCCGAATCCGCAGCGACAAGAAAGCCAACTAGGCACGTCGCGAAGTGTTACACGCGAGCGCGAGACGCGAAACAAAGAAAGGAAAGACATCCTCGCGCTTGCGCGCGTCCCCATCACTCTAAGATTTTAAAAAATGTTTGCTGTTGACATTTGAAACCTGATGTCATTAAGACAGCGTGCATTTTTTGTATTTGGGTTACGTTTTAGGTCTTTTCGAATCAATCAGAGGACAGGTTCCTACAGGTCTTTGAAACGTCAAGTTACTATGTTTAAAAGAGTGTAGCGAAATCTAAGGTTTAACCCCCACCATGACCACTGTTTTGTAATCATTAAAGAAATCTAATCTATTTTAAAAAGACAACAGAAATCTCGTAGTATAAAACATAACAATCAATCCGTTTTAACCTGATATGCTCGCGTAGTTTCACTACGGGAGGAAAGATTGCGTGACGAGCCAAAAGACGTCTGCGTAGGAGGCTACTTTGACACCTTCTCGATAAAAAAATGCGACGCAATCGATGGTCTTTGTCTCAATGACCTGACCCTCCATGTTGACCGTGCCGATGGTACACGTGGTGGTCTGGTGAGGAACAATGGTTATTTGTCTGGCCAGAAGCCGAGATCCGAGAGTCCTAGGGTTTTCTGGAGTCCTGTTACATTGTACGTCAAAGATGTGTTAGCCCTTTATAACTACCAAGCATTTTGCCGAAAAACACCTTTTGAAGATCGTCGAGCCATTTTGTGGCCAGAATCTAGCCAACAAGAACCAAAACTGCCGAAAACACTGTTTGATGATGGAGCTCCTCGCGCCCTTCTGTCCCTGATGCTTTAGCCTGCGTATCTGGCGGTTTTGTGGGCGAGCGCGCGAGCGAGCGGCGAAGCCTCCGCCCCATGCTCCTCGCGGCTTCGCCGCTCGCTCGCGCGCTCACCGACAAAACCGCCGGCTACGCAGTCTACTTATGCTTAATATTAGCTTTCCAAGTTCGGCCATGTACAGGGTTGAAAAGTTTCACTGCCCCCTCTCCTTTTACCTTTCGCTTTCCATGCCTCGCTTTCTTTTTCTCTTGCTGGGCATTTTCTTTCGGTGGGAAAAGATTTGTGGAAACTTTTAGGATCATAGGATTAGATGGAAGGAAGTGCAGGTGGGTAGAGGAACAAGATTTTCATTCAAATTTTTGGCTCAACGTCACTTGATTTTTTCGCGTTTTCTCCGGCCTGTTTGACGAAATCGTGCTCAGTCGGGTGTGGTTTGAAAGATCTCTTCCCCTACACATGCTACATGTAAGAGTTGTCCATGAGCCTTAAAACTGATGACGTCACAAGCGGAACAAGGGACGTGGTTCTGCGCGGCCGGTTTTGGCCAGTGTGGTAGTTAATGGTACTCGATTTGGCATCTTATGGGCAAGTTGGGTTTATTATGCTCAAAGGTGGATTTTTTTCAGAAAAGTGTGTCCTTTGCTTAATCTAGTCTAGTGCTAAGGTCAGGCAGAAAAAAATTGAAACAGACCGCCAAGTTAAGTTCCGCGATCCGCACTTCAAAACAAACAAAATCCATAATCCACGCTGAAATATTGAAGAAATCCGTGATCCGCTGAGCGTTCAAAATCCGCCAATCCGCAAAATGTATCCTCAAAATCCGAAATCCGAGTAGTTTTTTTTAGCCAAATCCGCCGATCCGCCAACCTATTCACCCCCCTCTTTCAGCGTTTTGGCACCACTGACTACATAAATTTTAAAGCACAATTACTCAGAATATTACTTTGGTTAAAAAAAAACCCTCTGGTGCCCAGGGTATCATCTATTGTATCAAACGACCGCCTTTCTCAAGTTGTTACTTTAATGGCATTTTTCATCACCGTTGCTTGGGCTTCGATGACTGTTTCAAATTCCGCTGGCCGAGCAGATTCTCTCGATGTAAGTCGATGTTGCACGAATAATAATAAAAACTTAGAAAACAGTTCGTACTCACCTACAATTTCTAGTTCAGCTGGAACTATCGAGCCGCCCGGCGGGAGAAGACCCTCACGACCCCTTAGGTTAAAATGGCTCTGCAACACAAAAAATAAGAAAAGAATTCGATTCTGTAATTTCTTCCCAAACGCCTCAAGAAAGTTGACGGTAAATTGCGCCAATGATACTTACCAAAAGGCCAATGAAAGTGAACAAGCTTGTTATCCAAAGTTTCAGAAAATCCCGAAAACAAACTCAGCACAGTAAAATGAACAAGTCAACTTTCAATGGAATGGTTCTTCGGCGGGTAGAATCCTCGAAAAATGTCAACGGTCTGTTACCGCTCTTAATGACAGATGAACAAACCGGTAACACAAGCGAACAAAGGACGTGCACAGAACTCTTAAAATAAAAAGACCACTCCTATTTTCCTGTCAACAATTAACCGTAAATGTGTTGTGAATTGTCTTGCCAGGATCAGAAATATAACAATTTTCCCAGCAAGGACTGGAATTGGAAATCAGGCAGCCAGCAAATAAATAAATATTACGCAAAACCAGCTAGCAAAAGGATTGTTGTAAGGGAATGCCAGCCAGGGTTAAAAAGTGTGAGGAGCGGTTATTTTTGAAGAGCGGTTCGTTGGGTACTCCTGATCCGTGAAGAGACGTGAAATATTCAAGATGCGTAACCATGTTGGTAAGCAAGCAAATAGCCTCACGGAATAATAAACGAGAAAAACTGCCACCTGAAAACAAACCAATTTCTTTGCTCCAACGATAGAGGGAAGTCACAGGATTTGGTTAGAGTGAAGTTTCTACAATCACAAGCGAAGTTATCGTTCAAAAGCAAGAAGTCCTATGACTTTTTAAGAAGGTGTATGGGTTCGTTTTGTTGACAATAATGGCGTATTAGCCATGGTTGTCCGTAGCAAATTATTTGGGTGCCATAGTTTCATCATAGTTTCATCATTAGTCTGCCAGCAAGCACTCTATTGGGGTCTCACACGAGATTAATTTCGGGCGCGAGTCGCGCAAAGAGCTTGAACCAAACTCTCACGCGAGAGCCCGATAGAGAGCTTGCTTGGCAGGCTATTTTATCACGTATATACCACTCTCTGAGTGCGTGATGAACCGGTACAATGGCTGTGACGATCCAAATAAGGGAACCATTGTCAACAAAACGCGAACTTAAGTTTAGTATGGGAAATGGTAGAAAATCGAATGCAGTTGAAAGGAAATGGCACTAAAGTGATTTCCTCGACTCAAAGGATTTGCATGGTTCTTTCAGAAAAGGTATGCCTGTGGTTCTTTTACACACTTTCAATCGGAATTGGTTTTTCATTTCGTGACAGTCACGCGATTAGATTTTTACATGGTCACGCAGCGATTGACTATATCATGGGCAAAGAAGTCTAACCGATTGAGAATTTCAAAATATATGATATCAGAACGGTCGGATTCTTGTTCATCTCTCATCCCTCGACTTTTGTGGACTCACTTTAGTTGCAGTTTGCGTTTCAGCTCTACAACAGAAGCAAGATTATGCATGCCTGATAATAAGACTTTATCGAATTGTTATAATTCTTTTGTGAACTTTTGGCACAAAACCTGACCAATCCTTGAAAACAATGTTATCGCAAAAGGTTTATTAACTCTGATAATGGCGCTCACTCACGTGACTTGAGATACGTGACGACAAAAACATCGTCTGGTCTCGTTTGGAAATTGGCGATATAATCAGCCAATAACACAGGATCTTTAGTGAAAAATGCCGGAAGTTTCAATCCCAGGATATTATAGTATCCCTCCGATGTCCATTCGCTCTCTTTAAAGTTACATACATGAGGCCTCTCCATGATTTTCAGCCAGCAGAATTTTATAAATCGACTACCTACCGCCACAGGCGTTTTTTGTCTTTCACGTTTCAATGACCCGCTGATCGACGTGAACACCGCTGAGTGTTTGGTTCAAAGCCCAACAACGACACACGTCACGCGATCAAGTCACTGCTAAGAGTGACCGGTTATCCCGAGCATGCCAATCGCCCGCTGTCACTGCTCTGTATAATTTAATGTGAGAAGAGACCTTGCCTTGCTTATGAGTTCTATAAACTAACGGACTGATGCTTGAATGAAGACACGTGACCCACCAGTTTAGTCGTATACGGCAAGTTCGAGTCACGCCGTCACGGCTCAGAACAAGAATTTTATTGATTGTATGAGAATGCTTCGAAAATTGTTCTGCAGTGCTACGTGCCAAACATGTAGAAAAGAATTTCAATAAAAGTGGCTTACCTCATGTTTTTCTTGCGTTATTTTAATGTCTCTGTCTTGCTGGAGACGGTTTGAAGCCATTTCGACGAATTATACTTTCTGGTGTTTCGCTTTCACTGGGACTTTTATTTTATCACACTGAAGTGGGTCTTGTATATATATGGTGCTTATTTGGCCAATTTTCAGCCTGGAGCCGTCTTAATCCGCAGTTTCTTGTATGTGGGTTTTTATTGTATTGGTCTTGGCTCTTTAGAAAAAAAAATCCTGCGATACCTTCATTGTTAATGTACGTTGATATCCAAGCACATTGCGTCGGTATCGCAGTACCTAGGATCTGGCAAAGCTGATTTTTCAGGCTCTCTTTTCGCAACTGATTATTTGCAGTAATTATTCTGGTGCGGTTGTGCTCCGCCTCTTTAAAATCTCTAAATTTATTGGATCTTTATAGGCTGCACCTCTATTGCTGTAGGGCTGGGTTCTATTGCTTTTACTGTTTGTTTATTTAGTTAAATATGTGAAATTTCATTTGCTAGCCCTCGTTTATTCATCTTTGATGGTTTGTTTACCGCTAGCTTCAAGTTGGCGTGATTTCCTCAGGCTTTCTTTGCGTAACAACTTTTGAGTTCCCATTTAACTGGGGCATGCGCTTCATGACCTTCATGCATAAGAAATGTCGGATACCCAACCTTCTTCTCTTTCCTAGCATAAAACACAGCGTATTTTTCCCTGCTAGCAGAGGTCTCTTTTCCTTAATGAAGCCTCTTCTAGCAGGGAAGGCATATTTACTTAAAGGGGTACTGACATGGCGTGATGCAATTCGTGTCATTAGTTGTTCAAATCGTAAGGAAGTATCTTTTCTACTACGCGATCGACCCGTCTAACACGGAAAAGTAGATTCTAATTATTTCTTGGACAGAAAAGAAGTATTATTATTTTATGGCGACTTTTCCTGGACACAAAGACGAAACATGAAAAAAGGTTAACCTAACTTTTTCAAGTTGCAATCCAACAACAACAACAAGCTTTATTTGCATGACCGTAAAATATTACAGTATTGCGAAAGCAGGTAACAAGAATTAAACTGAACTAGTTTGACAACAGATTGTTTCGTAAATCAAAACACGCGGAAATAAACTTAACAAACTGCATATTAATAATATTATCATCACAGTTCATTAATTCAACAATTAAATCAGCAAATGGTAACAGCTTAATATTCGTTATTCTATTAACTATTTCATCATAAAAGGCATTTCTAATGGATGAATACTTTGGACAACGAATCCATTTCCTTCTGGTCATCCGTGGGCACAGACAACTGCAAACAGTTTCAATGCACATATTAAGTACTTCGTAGGAAAACTGACATTTTTGTTAAGTGTCCCACTTTGCAAACACTTGCTTGGGTTGAGACCCAAATTACATGACAGTGCCCCTTTAACTAATCTTGAGTTGTTTTAAGGCGGGGTCTAGATGTTCGCGAGGCGCAAGGCGCGAGGCGCGAGACACGAGTGCGGAGCACGCGCGAGGCGAGAAAAGGGAGAAATTCTGTTTTGCAGGCCGGGTTGGTGCAAACTTTGATCCCAGTCCATATACTTATCACTGAAATAAGATTTTTCAAGAAGATTGTTGCTTTTCAGTTTGAATGATATTTTCCCTTACCTGTAGCTAAAAAAATACCTTGTAAGCACATTTTTAACAAGCACAATAATAATTTTGGTTCTTTCGCCCAACTGGGACCTCTGAACCCAAAAGTAAATCATTTTTGAAGCCCCCCCCCCCCACCTTTCTTTCCAAAAAAGTGATGCTTTAACTAACAAACAATACATAACATAACATTTACATTCTTCAAAGCCCGATTACAATATTTCTTAATGAGGGCAGTGTATTATGAGTAATTATATAAGACAAAACCCAGTAACAGTTATACCAGTTAACAATCTAAATGATACTATAACATGGCGCGCATTTGTTGGTGTAGGTAAGACAGCTATCGGTTTAATCTTGTACATATTCTTCTATCAAATGCCTTAATTTATATCTCATAATCAAACTCCAATCCACTTCCTTTCAGTTTTTCTATCACTTCCTTTTCAAATCTCTCATTCTGCTCTGGAGTGAAGTGATTCTTCCAGTCTCCAACCACGCCCTTCCGAAGCAGCCCTGCACCGTCTTCTTTCTCAGTGAGCCTGTAACACGCCCCGTTTTTCGTCATTCCCTGGAAAGTACACTGCTCGGCAATGCGATTGATGAGTTCATCTGACAGAGCTTTGTTCACGAATTTAGCGATCATTCGAACATGAGAAGGTAGATCCTAGAAAAGAATAAATGTATTACTGAGCACTTAATTGCTGTGAAAAAGGCAAACAAGCTCGGTCTTGTTATTAGGCCATCTTAGCTTGATTAAAAATAAAACACAAACAGCGGAGATAAACATGGTAAACCAACGCATTTTATTGGGACTGCACTGATTTTTACATCGGTAAGACAAAAAGAAGACTTCATGACAGGAAAACTGAACATTTCAAGGCCCTCGCTAAAAATGACCACACATCAGCTATTGCTGATCACGTTAGAACCACTGGACACAACATCAAGTGGGATCATTTTGACATTTTAGCGTCGGGCAAAACCGATTATCATTGCAAAATTAAGGAAACCTTATTTATCCAAGAGCTTAAGCCAGCTTTTAATGTAAACATTAGTAGTGAGAAGTTGTTGCTTTATTAACAAGGTGTATCCTTTTACATATTTACTGTTAAGATAGTTTTTCTTAATCTCGGTTCCAGACCCCTGTATTAAAAGTATATAAACAGTTTTCCAAAATTGTTACGGTCACTTTTGAAAATGTGTGTTGCCTAGCATACGAAACGTCAAGTCTATATAAAATGCGTTGGTTTACCATGTTTATCTCCGCTGTTTGTGTTTTATTTTTAATCAAGCTCAGTCTGTTTACGCATGAGAAATAAAAGCTTACTAGTCCATCTGACACTCTAAGCAAGGACACCATTATAATATTCCATAAAAAGCCTACAAGGAGAATTGCCGAACATGCAAACCAACTACCGCGAAAGCTCTATTAAGCCCCCCGGGGCTTATTTAATTTCAGGCCTTATTAACGGGGGCTTATTGGAGAGGGGGGCTTAATAAAGATAGGGGAGGGTGGGGCTTATTTGAAATCTTTGAACACGCCGTTTTCGTGTTAAATAGTTTCTTTACAAATCTCAAACAACTGCAGTAAAACGTTATCATTAAATACTGAGCGGGAAACAGTATTATGTTTTATTGTATATTTGTTTAAAAACAAACCAACATGGCCGCAAAAAGTGTATTTCATAAGAGGGAATAGGACGGAATAATTCAGTACAAAATCTTATGCCCAAAGAGGGCGGGGGGTGGGCTTATTAGAGAGGGGGGGGGGGGGGCTTAATAGAGCTTTTGCGGAAGCTAGAACCAACCCACTTTTGACGCATTTCTTCCGCTTTCTCCCGGCAACGAACTAGCCTGCATTGCAGGCCGTATTTTGTGAGGCGAGCGCATTATATATAATTATTCGTTCGTGTTGTTATTACGAGCGAGCCGCGATCAGCCATCTTTGATTTGAGAAACCGGGGTTAGGGGATGTCACGCAACGCTTTGGGGGACCGTTGTGTGACATCCACTCCTCCCCCAAGGAGACAAGTTTTACCTCGGTTCATCCTACGTCAGTACACTGAGTACAGGTTAACGTGTATGCCGTGTGCTTTTCTTTATCGATAGGCCATTTCCGAATTACCTTTGGCCAGGAGCCGTAATCGGCTCCTGCTTTGGCCTCTTTTTCAAAGCGAGACCTGGTGCTCATCCTTTCATATGAAAATAAATTTTCATTCACATGCAAATTAAACTCATTTTAACATGAATGGTTGAGGTTGAGAGATTAAGAAAAGGAAAGAAAAGGAAAGGAGAAGGAAGATAAATTTATATAATCGATACAAAAAGAATTATAACAATTCACCTTTACAAAATTACAATATTAGATTTCATGACATCTTGCTTAATTTATTAACTAAAGTAGGTGTGTCAACATAAGTATCCTCTGATTCCAAAATATGTAAAAGAAGCTGATGTAGAGAAATCATAAATTTGTGCTTAGGGAGTATTCAGATACTTTGAGGAATACTGTTCCAAATTCTTGCCTGTTCCAAATTCTTGCACCAAATCTAGAAAAAGAATCTTTTAACTGATTTGTCCTAGAATAATTAATGTTAAGACTACCAGTCTCTGAAAATCTAGTATTATAGCTATGTGCTTGTGTGGGATGAAAAAAATAAGTTAGAAATGTTGATTCTACATCCGCTTGCAGGCAACATACCTTGTGCATGTCC
>JAEMWC010000138.1:622500-630000 GCA_016490735.1 Pachyseris speciosa | reverse complement strand
GGACCAATGGGAGTCGTGTTTGGCCTGTCAATTTTATTCACCATCAAAGTGGGAAAAAAATAGCTGTTTCGGTGTTTCGCCGTTTCGTTTGAGTTTCGGTGTTTGAGAAAAAAGTAGGAAAAAATAGCTGTTTCGGTGTTACGTTTCGCTGTTTCGTGGTTTAGTAATGTCCAGATGTCTATGCCAATGAGGCGATTGCAGACGAGGAATGGCTGGCTCACAATAAAGCAGAAAGGAAAATGGAGAGGAAACTTGAAATGAAATTGCAAAAGCGACTAAAGGTGGTAGACAAATATGCTGATTCCTTGCGTTTTCTTCGACGTTTTTGCTCGTGTTCGACTAAGCGCGTCTTTCCTCCTCTGAATAAAATGAGACGCAGAGAGATATTTTAGAGGAATGCACTCTCGGAAACCAGCAAAACTTTACAAATACAATGCAAAGTGAGTGAAAGACGTGAAAAAAAAAAAAACGTATTCACACACTGTACTGCCGAGAACTTCGTGGGCTCCCAATGAACACGCTTTGATTTTGACAAAGTCGACCCAATTTGTTCTTCCCTTGCGTTTCTTCGGATCGACAACCGCTTCAAAAGAAACTGGATGCAATGATATACCCTTAACCTTGTTTGGCCCGTTGCTACAACCGAAAACAACGCATTTATCTGGCATTCCGAAGCAGTAACAGTTCCAAACAAGATAGCCATCAATGGCCTGGAATGACGTCACAAATTACACTATTCCCAGACCCTTTTCAATGATTCTGCGGCTCGGTCATGTTTTCAAAAGGGGCTATTTTCACGCTCTTTTAAAAAAGCATAATTCGAATTCAAAAATTTTTGCGGCATTTTTCTCAGTTTCGTATAAAAATTTAACTGAGTGGAAAAAGATTTTTGGGGTTATAGGCACCTTAAGTTGAGATATAAAGCACTCGATTCGACCAATCACAGCGCGCATAATTATTTCAACATCTTATAATAGAATATTGTTGGTTTTCACGTTATGTCATCGCCATCATGGTGGTTCGCATAAACAAAAGTTATCTCACCAGCTCCTTTTGTTTGTTCCACCAGCACTTGTTCGATGCACCACCAACCACGCCATTGTCATTTCTCTCTGCGACTGGTTGTAAACCTTCTATAATGAGAACTATATTTACAGCCACGTTAGCCAGGAGCACAATACTATGGGTTCCTGCGCGAGCCAAGTTCGCGCCAAGCTAATGATTCTTTCCCCGCACAGGGCATCGAGCCCTAATTTAATTATGACAATTACATTGCAATATTTTTCTTTTCTTTTTTTTAAGCACGGCAAACCCAGCTCCTCACCAGTAAAAAATAAGTGTACAGGTCTGTCATATCTCAAACTTCAGTTCAGTTTTGGAGTGGGACAGAAGCCACGGGACCTTGCATAATTCCTACGGGTACTTAAGGGAACGCTGAACTTCGAAACGTCCTTCAATGTCACCACAAACCGTCCTTCTCAGGACTACAACCTCCCGGATAGTCGGGCTGCACTTAGCTTTGAAAGGTTTTACCACCCCCTGGTTAGCTCAGTTGGTAAGAGCTCTAGACTGCTGACCGGAAGATCGTGGGTCGACCGGTCAGCTCAGCTGCTAGAGCACCGGCCGGACTACCGTGCGGGAAGTTGCGGATTCAAACCCCGGCTGGACCAACACTCAGGGTCTTTTAGCAATTGAGGAGAAAGTGCTGCCTTTGTAATGACATTTACAAACGGTTAGACTTTTTAGTTTTCTCGATTAAGGAAGATAAACCGTAGGTCCAGTCTAACTATACTTTCACTTAATCTGACGCTGTGGGACGTATAAAGAACCACTGGGAACGTAATAAAACTCTGGCTGTGACCACCCCTAGTGTCTGTCCTAAGGGGGAATGATGTCAAATGGGACGCGTGTCCTTTTTCACTCTCCCGTCACTGCGCTTAATTCCTCAGTGACAAAATCAACATTACGTCCATAAGCCGAGAAACCCCACATCGAATCACAAAACCAGGGTATTAAAATACCTGGTAAGGTCAAGTTGGATGTGTGCTCAACATCTGCCCGGGCTAGAATGATCTCGTTGTTGGGCAGTGACCTTAAGCTGTTGGTCTTGTCTTGTTCACCTCCACACGTTAAACGTGAAGGCGACGTAAAAGAACCCACGCACGTTGGTGTGGTCTGTCCCATCATACACCTCAGGTTGGGTGGAGAGCAGGACTGACCTTAACTGCGGTAAAACGTGACTAATAAGAAAAGATAACGTTTTTATTTTGACAGTTAAAAGCTGAGAAGCTTGTTGTGAGTCTGCGAGTCCACTAATTATTCAATGACATTCTAAAACGTATTTTGGTGAGTCATTTTTCCGGAATTCAAGCTTTCAACAGGAAGAGAGACACACAGTGCCGGCCAGTATCCGTATACTTCGTTTTAAGAAGACTTAAAACGTTTTGACTAAAGCATAAAACTGACAGACTGATCTTTGAGCACTGTGGGTAAAAACCTTATCTTTAAAGGATTTTCCTTATCTTTTACGTTTTACCGCGGTTAACTGCTGACCACCTGTCCTTAGTCCTCAGAGCCTCTATTGGTCATGGAAACCGCGTCTTTTATAAATTATGAAATTAATAATTCATGAAGGAAATACAAAAGAAATAAATTGTTAATGAGTGTCTTTATATCCGGTAAAGACACGGCTAAATTTTACATCCGATTTTCTAAGCCACAATAACCCAAAATCTCAATATTAGTGCAAGAATGGATAGATGTACAGTAAAGTTTTTTTTAAGCCGTTAAATAAATTCGCAATTCGTGTTTTATCAAGCCCTAAAGCACTCGGCTGCGCCTCGTGGTTTAAACTTGATAAAACACTCCTGCTCATTTATTAAACATTACATGATGGCTTATGTTCCTGAGAAGGGCGTATATTTAACAAATTGCGAGGAATATCGTCTGATACTCAGCCGACGAGGCCGTTGGCGACGCAACGTCAAATGAGAACGCCAAAGCACGCGGAAAGGACTGAGCACGACGTCTGGTGCTCAGTTTGCCGTTCCGCTATTGGTCAAGTCGGTTTCAGTTAAGATCTATGCGCGCCGTCGTCACTGTGGTCACGTTGTCTTTGCTAAATCTGCCTATTTCATTACGCAATGCAAGGTTTTGTCTTAGAATCTTAAAAATGCACAACTCCTCGGCAATTCTGTTGATGAAGTGTCCCACTTTCTGTGGATCGGCGTTGAGTTCTTGTCATCTGTCTCTTGTTGCGATCTAGTTTACAGGGTTAATCCCTGTATTAAATGGGTGACTTCTTTCTAAGTAAAACCTTTAACTATTATAATAACAATATTTGGCAAAAAAAAAAAATTATAAAAATAATAAACGAATACAAAAAAATAAAAAACATAATATTATATTTACAACACTGAATGCTGCACAGATAAAAACTCGTAAAGAAAGTGGTGTATCCTCTCCCCGTCATCCTGTGAAAGAGGAAAGCTCATGCCTACAGGTCAGCGTAAGTTTATATCTCAAAGTCAAACTCCAATCCACTTCCTTTCAATTTTTCCAGCACCTCCTTTTCAAAGCTTTCATTCTGCTCTGGAGTGAAGTAATTTTTCCATCCTCCGACCACGCCTTTCCCAACCAGCGAAAACCCCCGATCTTGACCCGCTGGCCCTAAAGAGTAACGTTCGGCGTTTTTCTTCATTCCGTCGATAGAACACTGTTCAGCAATGCGATTAACGAGTTCATCTGACAGGGGCTTCTTAAGGAACTCAGCGATCATTCGAACGTGGGAACGTAGGTCCTAGAGGGATGAAATGACTAGTTATATGTACGCCACTGTACGAACAGTAAGGAGGCAAGCCGCAAACACGCGAAAGGAGTTACAATACAATACAATACAATACAATACAATACATACATACTTATCCTCTCCCCGTCGGGGCTTTTCAGGGATAGTTTATATCATTGGCCGGAGGACTTGACCAGACTGCTCATGCAGTTTACAATTAATGAAGTAACTAATGAGTGCCCCCATAAAGTAGATATCTAGGAGGCACATATATATATATGTGATATCTGGTCACAGCCAGAGTTTTGTTACGTCCCTAGTGGTTCTTTTACGTCCCACAGAATCAGATTAAGTGAAAGTACTGTGAAACGGGGCCTACGGTTTATCGTCCTTATCCGAGAAGACTAGAAAGTCTAACCATTTTCAGGTGTCATTACAAAGGTAGCACTTTCTCCTCAGTTATTTAAAGACCCTGAGTGTTGGTCCGGCCGGGGTTAGAACCCGCGACCTCCCGCATGGTAGTCCGGTGCTCTACCACTGAGCTAACCGGTCTGCGGTCTAATTCGTTTTTTGTAAGGTAACTTTTTTCTCCAAAAATGTGATACAACTTGACATAGTAAAAGACCGTAAAACTGGTTTCACTAAAGTGGTCAATATAGGAGGGGGTAGTGATTACCTGATAGGCATTATTTTGGGACATTGAACACACTGACAGTTTCAACTGCTATGTGATCGGCCACCACTATTAAAATTAACTCGATTTCGTATCTCTGGTGGTGTCGAAGGAACTCATAAATAACTGAAAAGAATAAACCATGGTCATAGCAAATTTTTGACCAAAGTATGGGAATTCCCGTGACAGCACCCCTTCGAGTAAAAGGTAACATACACAATTATGACCATGACAAACCTTCTTCAAATCTTCATATTTCAGAAACAAGACATTGGAGTCATCTCTGTGTCCCCACCACCCAAGGACGTGATCATTCCAGAAGTTCCAACATACTGTTAGACATAAAATGATAAATACACAAGTGAATTAACGATCTTCGATCATAATGTCAGATATTATCATGAAGTTTCGTCTTGGTACAACTGAGTTACACTTGTTTAATTTATACGGAGATAAAACCTACACGTGCCAACTCTCCCACATTATGTGTGAGTCTCTTCGATCTGAAGCATCGAGGCCAATTTCTCACGCCTGACTCACAAATCTAGATGACGCTTTCTTTAACACATTAACAACAAAATTGCAATTCAATTTCCCCGAATAAATGTTCCAATAAACGGCGCTTAATGTCAAATTTGAGTCCTTACTGTATGAGAACGGGCTAAAAATTCGCGTTTCAGTTTGCATCTGAGGGACCGGAAACGAGCTTGAACAAATTGTAGCTTCGGAAGTTACTGCGGAAGTTATTTACTTCCAAAGTGTTCAGAAGTCGTCGGAACATCTTCGGACCTTTTCCGTAGCGTTCGGAAGTCTTCGGCAAATCGACTGATGTAGCCGGAACGTTTTCGGAAATCCCGATCACGAGGCGACGAAAATCTCACGCATTTGAGTGAGAAAAAGTTGGCAGGTATATACACCGTGTCGACTACTCACCCCGACCCTTAAATTCTCTTCAGGAAGAGTCTAAAACTGACCAAGCAATTGCTCAGCTAACAAGTCCATTTCATAGTAAACTGACATGAAAAAGTACCGTAAGTGACTTTTTAGGTCAATTTTTAACATATGCCAAAAATGTCTTAATTTTTGAATGTGGACTTTAATTTAGTAAAAGAACAACGTACCATGATTTTCCACGAAAATATTCAGTCATTCAGGGCAAATCCGAAAAACTGACCAATAAAGTAGTTACGCTAGTTTTGCACAAAGCCCTTCAATTGTTGTTTGAGTAATCAATAATCGAAATGCTACTGAAAAAATTTGCAGGCCTTGTGCCGCTTGTAACATCAAAAAATGGCCTCAATAAGACGAATTTCAATGCAAGAAATCAATACTGCACCGTTTTCACTGATGCCCGAAAGTGAACATCGTTTGCGTTTTGGGCCCCTGTTTGGATATTTACGTGACTAATCGAATATGGATCTACCTCTCAAGTAGTTTAAGGCCTGGGTCAGGGGCGTTTATTAGACAAAATGGGTTTTTGTAATATAACAGCCCAGATAAATGACACTGAAACGAAATTCGGCAAAAAATCGCTTATCTGAGTAGTAGGTGACGGTTGTAGGATATAATATCGAATAAAAACGCTTTTCATGTGCATAGTGATTATTTCCAGCATCTCACGTTTGGAATGACCGTCCATCGGTCTCAACAAAAAAAATTATAAGGACAAAGGTCATTTTCCGGCCAAGAATTCAACCTTTGGTTGTTGATAATTTAAGAACTAAAACTGGTGAACAGTCACTCCAAGAGTAGAAAGTTAGATAGGTTGGTTTTCCATTGAAAACGCTGATTTATCAATCTTTAAACGTAAAATCCGCCACCAATTCGCATAGTTAGGAATTTTTCACATTTTGATCACCTGACTGGTCACGATCTTTCTCGGTCATTGCACCAAGATACCAAGGCTTTGGAACGACTTGCCAATAATAATTTAAAAACAGTGTTCCACTGTTGACTGTTTTAACTCAAGATTGAAAACGTTTCTTTTCAAAAAAGCGTTTTAATTTAATTAGGGTTCCATGTTAAAGATTGTAAAAAGCATTGATACTTCGATGGGATGTATAATGCGTTTTTAAGAACTTACTTGTTATTATTATTATTATTATTATTATTATTATATTATTATTATTATTATTATTATTATTATTATTATTAAAACACTCACCATCCCCCTCTATGAATAACTTGGCATAAAATTCCCATGGTCCATTGTACCCAGTCAGTGCTGCAGGGTGAGATGCCATGAATTTAAAATACGACACTGCCACGTCCTTTGGATTGCGAGCAACATAAATGTATTTACACTGAGTATTCTCATTTGTGTCTTTGGGAATAGCGTGGTAAGGAAGATGACTCTTCATTAGACGAGGGCTTGACAGAGTTAAGATGTCAGGAAGCATAAATTCAGGATTTGTGTTGGGCTCAAGAAACAAAACCTGCTTTCCAATCTTTGTACTGTCAACTGCTCCTTCGTGGTAAACCTGCCAAACAATTTCTTCAACCCAAGTTGTTCCTGTAGAAGAGAGGAATATAAAATAATATAGCATTCATGAGATCCCATCATTTATCACTGTTTTGATTATGAGCAACACTACTTAATTAAGCTATGCATCTTCCTTTGCGCCTTTGGGAATCGCAGTCAGTATAATATCCACGCGCTCCACATTACCACAGTCTGCACTCGGTTTCTTTTCCACCTGCGTGTTATGAAGATTGAAACTCAGATCAAACAGAGATCAAGAAACATGCACCCTGTTCTTCACTTTGCAAGGGAAAGATTGCTTTCTTTATAACAAAATCTTTGGACATTACAGTTCTTTATTATCTCTTTATGATCAGACGTCTTCAAAGCAATCTAAGTGTCCAATCAACATTTCTGTGTCGAGACTGTTTCTTCAACCAGGAAAAACCACAGGGTACCCACACAATCTGTTTGTGTAACCATTTGTCATACAATGATTTTGTGGGCCCCTGTTGTAAGCAATAATTGTCACAATGAAGTGATGTGCTTGAAGTATTGCCTGATCACCTCCAGGTTGCT
>JAEMWC010000138.1:605000-617500 GCA_016490735.1 Pachyseris speciosa | reverse complement strand
GTGGAGAAATATACGAAACATTCGACTGACCCAGACTACACGACAGGAAACGGACGTGGCCCCATGGGGCGACTGGGAGTCTGGGACTAGGGTTGTCCACATTATGCTGGCATAAGGGACTTTTTGAGCATAATAGTAACATTTTTTGAGCATAAAGAATTAGCATAATAGTGAAAAATGTGAGCATAATGTGGACAACCCTACTCTTGTGTGTCTGGTGACGGCCGCCCGTGCCTCTCCATGAGAACCCGCAGCCCTTGGATACTGGATCTCACCGTCGGCCATGGGTACATAAAAGTGACCCGATTGCGTAATGTATAACAATGCAAGTGTTGATGGAGCACGCAACATGATGCTTCGGGGAACTTAGCAAATGAATGCTACATATCAGTCACAAGTCATCACTTGACAAATTTTGTCGCCCTAATGAGAAATCTGACCACAAACATTCAGAACTTTAAGTGCAGGAACAACGCCCGGTTTGCTGTCAACTTGCTGTGTAACGCGCTATCGCAAATATTTATTGAAAACAGAGCACCGGCACCACGGCAAGCGAAATGAAGAAAAAAATCCACGCCTTTTTGTTTCAGATAAACACCAGCCTTTTTATAATGCTCTTAAAAAATTAAAAGACTCCAGCGACCTTATATCAGGTATCTAAATGTTTTTAGTTCTCCCGACCTTTGAAACGTGACGCTATTCTTGGCTCATTAAAGTACATTAATTTCGTGCCGTTGTAGCTAAGTCCTCAGAGACCAGGGATTCTCTTAAAATCGATTAGCAATTCTTATTAAACAAGGTCACGGCATCAGGGTTTGTGATTATTTTGTATTTGTTGCAGTTTTGGCTCTTAACAACCTAGCTCGGCGCTGGCAGAAAGAGAACAAGAAATGTGTGAGAGTTCCTGAGCCTGCCTTTTGTGGCTTGCGGCTGATTCGTTGATAACACGCGTTTTGGCTGACCTTTGACAGATGGTTCGAAGTTGAAATCAACGATGGAATTATTTGGATTTTTGCCATGCTGCACCACTTTTGAAAATATACCGCAAAGTTTATGGTCAGAAACACTGTGATTACTATAGGAAGATGAAGAGTAATAGTGGAGGTACAGCGATCATGAGGCGCCGCTCCTACAGCACCTATTATTTTCAAGTTTGTAGACAATACTAACATATTCAACCTTTCTTATACATGGAGATAAATGTCATGACTCAACAGGCATGCCTCAAAACAAAACAGCGTAGGCAAAATTGGTCTTTCAAACATGATTGGTAATGAATATGTTCTGGTTGAGGGTTCTTCGTATTTTGTAATGTCATGATATTCTGAACTCCTAAGTGCAATTTTCAAATGCAACAGAAGCACAAGGTGGCTCGCCCGTGATTCTGTAAGTTGGGATGCTGTGACATTATAAATCACTTGCAAACTTGATAAATAGCCAGGGATGAATAATGTTTCTAGTTCAAGGTTGTAGGTATTTTGTTATGTCATGATATTCTGAACTCCTAAGTGCAATTTTCAAACGCAACAGAAACACCAGGTGGCTCGCCCGTGATAATCTGTGAGTTGGGATGTTGTGACATTATAAATCACTTGCAAACCTGATAAATAGCCAGGGATGAATAATGTTTCTAGTTCAAGGTTGTAGGCATTTTGTAATGTCATGATATTCTGAACTCCTAAGTGCAGTTTTCAAATGCAACAGAAACACAAGGTGGCTTGCCCGTGATTCTGTGAGTTGGGATGCTGTGACATTATAAATCACTTGCAAACCTGATAAATAGCCAGGGGTGAATAATGATTCTAGTTCAAGGTTGTAGGCATTTTGTAATGTCATGATATTCTGAACTCCTAAGTGCAGTTTTCAAATGCAACAGAAACACAAGGTGGCTCGCCCGTGATTCTGTGAGTTGGAATGTTGTGACATTATAAATCACTTGCAAACTTGATAAATAGCCAGGGATGAATAATGTTTCTAGTTCAAGGTTGTAGGCATTTTGTAATGTCATGATATTCTGAACTCCTGAGTGCAATTTTCAAATGCAACAGAAACACAAGGTGGCTCGCCCGTGATTCTGTGAGTTGGGATGCTGTGACATTATAAATCACTTGCAAACTTGATAAATAGCCAGGGATGAATAATGATTCTAGTTCAAGGTTGTAGGCATTTTGTAATGTCATGATCTTCTGAACTCCTAAGTGCAGTTTTCAAATGCAACAGAAACACAAGGTGGTTCGCCCGTAATTCTGTGAGTTGGAATGTTGTGACATTATAAATCACTTGCAAACTTGATAAATAGCCAGGGATGAATAATGTTTCTAGTTCAAGGTTGTAGGCATTTTGTAATGTCATGATATTCTGAACTCCTAAGTGCAGTTTTCAAATGCAACAGAAACACTAGGTGGCTCGCCCGTGATTCTGTGAGTTGGGATGCTGTGACATTATAAATCACTTGCAAACTTGATAAATAGCCAGGGGTGAATAACGATTCTAGTTCAAGGTTGTAGGTATTTTGTAATGCCATGATATTCTGAACTGCTAAGTGCAGTTTTCAAATGCAACAGAAACACAAAAAAAAAAACGTGGCTCGCCCGTGATTCTGTGAGTTGGGATGCTGTGACATTATAAATCACTTGCAAACTTGATAAATAGCCAGGGGTGAATAATGATTCTAGTTCAAGGTTGTAGGCATTTTGTAATGTCATGATATTCTGAACTCCTAAGTGCAGTTTTCAAATGCAACAGAAACACAAGGTGGCTCGCACGTGATTCTGTGAGCTGGGATGCTGTGACATTATAAATCACTTGCAAACTTGATAAATAGCCAGGGATGAATAATGTTTCTAGTTCAAGATTGTAGGTATTTTGTAATGCCATGATATTCTGAACTCCTAAGTGCAGTTTTCAAATGCAACAGAAACACAAGGTGGCTCGCCCGTGATTCTGTGAGCTGGGATGCTGTGACATTATAAATCACTTGCAAACTTGATAAATAGCCAGGGGTGAATAATGATTCTAGTTCAAGGTTGTAGGTATTTTGTAATGCCATGATATTCTGAACTCCTAAGTGCAGTTTTCAAATGCAACAGAAACCCCAGGTGGCTCGCCCGTGATTCTGTGAGTTGGAATGTTGTGACATTATAAATCACTTGCGAACTTGATAAATAGCCAGGGATGAATAATGTTTCTAGTTCAAGGTTGTAGGCATTTTGTAATGTCATGATATTCTGAACTCCTAAGTGCAGTTTTCAAATGCAACAGAAACACCAGGTGGCTCGCCCGTGATTCTGTGAGTTGGGATGCTGTGACATTATAAATCACTTGCGAACTTGATAAATAGCCAAGGATGAATAATGTTTCTAGTTCAAGATTGTAGGTATTTTGTAATGCCATGATATTCTGAACTCCTAAGTGCAGTTTTCAAATGCAACAGAAACACAAGGTGGCTCGCCCGTGATTCTGTGAATTGGGATGCTGTGACATTATAAATCACTTGCAAACCTGATAAATAGCCAGGGATGAATAATGTTTCTAGTTCAAGGTTGTAGGCAGTTTGTAATGTCATGATATTCTGAACTCCTAAGTGCAGTTTTCAAATGCAACAGAAACACTAGGTGGCTCGCCCGTGATTCTGTGAGTTGGGATGCTGTGACATTATAAATCACTTGCAAACTTGATAAATAGCCAGGGGTGAATAATGATTCTAGTTCAAGATTGTAGGTATTTTGTAATGCCATGATATTCTGAACTCCTAAGTGCAGTTTTCAAATGCAACAGAAACACAAGGTGGCTCGCCCGTGATTCTGTGAGTTGGGATGCTGTGACATTATAAATCACTTGCAAACTTGATAAATAGCCAGGGATAAATCTGGATTCTCCTTGAAGAATAGTTTAGATAATATGCATGCTGATATAAAAGTTGACATCTAACCAGTCACTGCTCACTTGACCTAATTCTCAAAATGAAAACTGATGTTATTGATGTAATACATTTTGTGTGAAAGGTGACCATGGTGAGATAGGAGTTAATCAAACCGCCTCAGCAGGGTTCGTGCAAAGATGCCCTAGATATATTAGTGGGTCTATTACTAAAACAAAAACAAAAATAACATTAATGGGAAGCAACCTTAATAGCTTACTAACGACACCCATCCGCAATGACACCCCTAAAACACATTTCAACGCATTCCAATCATCGGATTCGCCAGGAGAAAATGAACATTTTAAAATGAATGCCTTCCACGCGGCTAAAATCTTGTCCAGTCTTCAAACCCTACCTAATTACCGGGTAAGAAAGAATTCTGAAAAAGACATCAACGGCAAATGTGTTCAAAGATGTGGCTCATACAATGGAGCATATCCGCAGCGAAGGAATCGTGCATAACGATTTAAAATCAAACAATGTCATCATTCAGCGAGGAGATGATGGATTTTGGCCGATTATCATTGATTTTGGGAAGAGTGAGGAGGTAACAAAATTACCAGCATACAAGAAAAGCACAAATTATTTTGCAACCAAAGTTAAAGTTGGAGAGAAGCAAAGCCCCCAGGAAGCAATATTGGCCCGTTCGCGAAAATGCTTAAACGCTCAGTCTCCGGTAGAAGTTTTTGCGCTTCCTTCCTTCACCGAGATCACGAAATCACGTTAGTCTCCGATAGACCATCCGCAAGGCAGGTTTTTGGAAAATCGACGCAAGATGAACTTATTGTCCGAGCAAAATGAGGCGAAAAGAACGATAAACAGACTCTAACATTTTACGTGATATTTCGCTTACAGCTTAGTACCAGCGTGCGCTATCGTTCAGCTGTCCAAGCGTGCCGGTCTGTTTGTTTGTTTGTTTGTTTGTTTGTTTTTATTTGCAGGCGATTACATGTTTTTTTTTTTGTTGTTTTCCACAATAAAATGTGTACGTTCGTACGTACTCTCTGGTGACGACTTCTGATTGAGAAATTTGACCAGATCTGCGTTGTAATTAAAGGCGAAAAGCGCAATAAAACCGATGTATGGTTGAGTTCAAAACAAAATTCACACTGCGAGGGTTGAAAGCTGCAGTCCCGATCAAAACCCCTTGGACAATACAATTGCCGTCGTCAGTTAATTGGATTTCACACATTTTTTAAATCATGTAATATGGCGTCTGTAGCAACGATGGCTTCCAACAGAGAGCCAAAAAATCTCTTGTGGCATGTGCGGGTCCTCATGTGATCACCAACTACTCGTTAATAATCATTGGGCTCTTCCTCGTTGCTTTTCTTATCAGTTAATCCCTCGTTGTTGATATCTTATCCTATATCAGGGGAGCCGGGCTGGCGTAGTGGTGAGAGCGCTTGCCTTCCACCAATGTGTCCCGGGTTCGATTCCCAGACTCGGTGTCATAAGTGGGCTGAGTTTGTTGATTCTCTACTCTGCTCCGAGAGGTTTTTCTCCGGGTACTCCGGTTTTTCCCTCTCCCCAAAAACCAACATTTGATTTGATTTCATTTGATTTCAGTTCAGTTGATTTAATTTGACTTTATTTGTTTCTGTATTTGCTCGGCCCTACTAGCCTTTCGAGTAATCATTTATTAATGATAGTTAATTGACTAGTTACAGAGCTAAGGGGTATCGAATGTCTTTTAAAATCGATTGCACACGCTACAGCGTCATCTTTTGTGTAAGATCCGGAGACGACGCGTAAGCTCTTACTGTATTCACGTTTGTCATTTGCTCTCCAAGCTCTTTTAGTACGATGTCACTTTCGGCAGGTGCACGCCCGAAACGGCTTTCTAAAAAAGTATCTGACCCGGATTATCTTTACGACCTACCTTCACATTTATTGTTTTCTGAGAATTTGAATCTAGAGGAGGAGGACCCCGGTCAAGATCATACAATCAACCACATGCGCCACGTTACAACCAAGCAGCCAAAGCAGCCTAAGCACTCCAAATCAAAATCTACCACGGTTCCTGTCTCTTCGCCGCCGCCAATCTCTTCAGAGGATTCAGGAGCCAAGCTCACGTACGATCAACAAATTCAACTCGTTCAGCTCCAAAAAGAAAAGCTACAATTGGAATTACAAGTCCTTACTTTAAGCCGACGGGAACGCCCCCAAGAAAACATGTGCGAAGGTTTCGCGGAAGATGTTCCAGTTACTGAATCCACTACGCAACGACGTCCTAAAAGATCAATCGACTGGCCTCACGACTTCGTACCAAGTGTTCAAGGCGAGTATGACAAATTAAATCTTTCTGAGTTTGTCGCAGGTTTTTTAGTTATGATCAAAACATACGACGCGCAGTTGAAAGAGGCGTTCTTGGTCCACCTCGAACTCTTAATGATAAAAGCCATCAGTTACTCCTGGTCCAGTGTGCGGGCCTTTCACAAGTTCGTAGCGAAACAAATAGAGCAGCGACGCTTGGAATGGCAAGATTCTAAAGCGATTAACGGTCAGGCAGCCACCTTTTTTCGCCATTCGGATCTTCGCTCTACTTTGCATACCGAGGTCCCGCTTCAAGCTTCGCACACTAATTTCCGGTCTTCTAGCAGTACTACATCTCCAACCCAGCCGGCGTTTAAGCCCAGTACAGGTCCCAAGGCATGCAAGACGTGGAACTACACAGGCGCCTGTGATTGCGACAAACAGGACACCGCGGCCTATAGCGAACATCACCGTTGCCGTGTTTGCAAGGCGGACCATCCTATGTTACATTGCCCGAAACGCCGCACTCCAATTCCGGCACAGTGACTATCAGCTCCACTAGAATTCAATACATTCTCCTCTTCGACTCGGAACGGACAAGGACATGATTCTTTCAACATCGCAGCAGTGGTGCGATATTTACTTGCCTCGCGTCATACTCAACCAAATGCCTTTGGCGCTAAGGTCCTAGTTCCCTCGTCGCTTTTACTTTCGAACTGGAGAACATTGCTTTCCGATTATCACGATAACGTTGTGGTTGATTTTCTTACATATGGTTGGCCGATCAACTACACTGCCTCTACCCGTCCTGTCTCATCCTCTCATAATCATCCGTCAGCTTCGAACTTCGACTCTCACGTGCAAGCCTATCTCGACACCGAGTTGTCCTACAATGCTATCGCTGGTCCGTTTCACCATCCTCCTTTCGCCGATGACTTCGTGTGCTCTCCACTTCAAACCGTTCCTAAACGAGGTTCTTCGACCCGTCGAGTGGTTATGGATCTTAGTTTTCCGCAAGGATCTTCCGTAAACGACGGCATCCCGCCTGACACTTATTTGGGCGATCAGTTTAAGTTACGTTTACCCGGCATAGATCGGCTGGTTGAATTTATCCTTGCCAAAGGACGTAACTGTCTCGTGTTTAAGAAAGACTTACGTCGCGCTTATAGACAGTTTCCTGTCGATCCGAGGGACTACAGCTTGCTTGGTTTTTGTTTTCAAGGACAGTTTTACTTTGATACTCGTTGTCCTTTCGGCTTGCGTTCATCGGCGATGATTTGTCAACGCACCACGAAAGCCGTCGTACACATCTTCAACGAGCAGGGATTTTCAGCGGATGTTTATTTGGATGACTTTTACGGAGCCGAATATCCGTTCCTTGCTTTTCGGGCTTTTTCACATCTCGGACAGTTATTTCAACAACTCGGTTTGGATTCTTCCCCCGAAAAGGATACACCCCCCTCGACCCGCATGATCTGTCTGGGAATTTTAGTCGACACGGAGGCCTTTACTCTCGAAGTGCCTGCTTCACGTTTGGAGGACTTACGAGCCGAACTTATCCTTTGGCGAAACTCTTCATTTTTTACTAAGAAACAGCTCCAATCTCTTCTCGGGAAGCTCTCGTTTGTCACGGCATGTGTCAAGCCTGGAAGGATATTTATGGCCAGACTTCTGAACTGTCTTCGCGAGTGCAAGCAGCACGCGGCTAGTTATCGGTATCCAATTTCCGCTACCATGCTCTCAGACATTCAATGGTGGTTCGAATTTCTTCCCCACTATCATCGCATTTCCATTATCAAGCCTTCCCTGTGGGATTTTGAGTGTCTCAATTTCTCCACCGATGCTTGTCTTCAAGGGGGCGGTGCCACTTGTCAAGCGGAGTGTATCAGTTTTGTCTTCCCTGATTGCATTGCTATTCAATCGCTTCATATCAATGCACTGGAACTTTTCACAATTGTTGTTGCTCTAAAACACTGGGCTCCTCAGTTACAGGGTCGCAAATTCACCGTAGCATGTGATAACTCTGCGGCAGTTACGGTCATGTCATCTAATACGTCAAAAGATCCTTTCATGCAGCGCTGTCTACGACAACTCTGGTTTACCGCTGCTATCTTCGACTTCGAAGTCCGCGCACTACATGTTCCAGGAAGACACAACCAGTTGGCGGACTGTCTTAGTCGTTGGCATTCTGATCCTTCAGCTCGCAATATTTTCTCTTGCCTTTGTAGTGACCTTGGTCAAGTTTTCCATTTTCAAGATGTTGACTCTGCTTGTTTTTCTTTCGATGTTGCGTGACCATATTTTCATTCTCCCTTTTTGTTTTTCATTTGTAGACCTCCCTCTGGGACCAGGTCAGCATTTTACTCCAGACGTTTCTCTCGTCACTTTGCAGTCTTTTGTCTCACGTCTCATCAACCTGGCTCACGCAACGTCCACACAGAAGAACATAGCGGCTCATATTCGTAGTTATCAGACTTTTTGTGAACTGAGGGCTCTTCAGTCCTTTCCTATTCGTTTTGAATCTATTAGTTTATACGTAGCATATTTAGTCACGCAGAAACGGGCTTACGGTACCGTGCTTAATCATATTAGTAGCCTTAAACATGCGCATCAGCTTGCAGGGTATGACCTGACCTGGAGTTCTGATTATCACTTTCAGCTTTTGTTGCGGGGCGTTAAGCGTTTTCTCGGTCAGGCTGTCTCTCGCAAATCCGCCATGACACCTTCCATTTTACATGCCGCATTCGAGCTATTTAATTTTTCTATCCCGTTACACGCGGCTATGTGGGCTTTATTTTTAGTCGCATTTTTCACTTTTTTACGTAAGTCCAATCTCGTTCTCGACAATCCGAGGCAAATTTCCCCTAAGGTAATTACCCGGGCCAATTTGGTTTTTACGTCTTCGGGTGCTAATGTCCATGTTTCAGCCACGAAGACTATCCAGTGTCAGCAGCGATCTCTTCTTCTGCCAATTCCTGTGATCCCTGGGTCTCGCCTTTGTCCGATCTCAGCTCTGCGACGTCATTTAGTTCTCAATCCAGGTCCCGTGTCTGCTCCCCTTTTTTCCGTTTTTTCTGGGTCGGGCCTAGTACCCCTCACTTATAAGCAATTTCGCGTTTTTCTTTCCCGGGTCGTGTCTAAGCTTCGTTTAGACCCGTCGCTTTATTCTCCTCATAGTTTTCGACGGGGTGGGGCGACGTTCGCCTTTGATTGTCATATTCCTTCTGAAATAATCAAACTGCAGGGAGATTGGCAAAGCGACGCTTATCTCGTTTATTTAGAATTATCTCAGCCACAAAAACAACGAGCGGTTCATGCCATGGCACATAAGCTTCAGTCAATGTTTTCTGCATAAGTCGCATCATCTTTAGTATACAGCTATATATATATATCGCTATCTATTTTTTTTTTTTCTTTTCTTTCTTTCCTTCCTTCTCTTTCAACCCACTACCAATTTCCTCCCTCCAGTTTGGGCACTTTGGCGTCTCGGTTTATTGTCAAGCCATCGGTCAGCAGTTCAACTTGGTTCAATAAACTTATTTTGCCCAAACTCTCGTGTCGTCTTGGTAACGTGGGTTGATTGAGTAATCATTTATTAATGATAGTTAATTGACTAGTTACAGAGCTAAGGGGTATCGAATGTCTTTTAAAATCGATTGCACACGCTACAGCGTCATCTTTTGTGTAAGATCCGGAGACGACGCGTAAGCTCTTACCCACCTCTCCCTCCCTTTAATCTCAAGATTTTTGTAAAGCTTATCATCATTTTGTAGTTTTACCTATAGTTTTATTCAGTTTAGTCTCGGTTTATTGTCAAGCCATCGGTCAGCAGTTCAACTTGGTTCAATAAACTTATTTTGCCCAAACTCTCGTGTCGTCTTGGTAACGTGGGTTGATTTGCTATAAATACTATCGAGGGTAAATAAACATTATTATTATTATTATTATTATTATTATTATTATTATTATTATTATTATTATTATTATTATTATTATTATTATTGAGCAAATTTACAACCCTTGATGAAGCTTCTGTCATGGAGTAAGTTGTAAAATGTATACAAACCTGATTTGGGAAAACCAACCACGAAAACATCATCTGATCTCGTCTTGAAATTTGAGATGAAGTCGCAGAGTAGTTGAGGATCGGGGATGAAAAAAGCGGGAATGCTGACTCCTAAAATATTGATGGATTTCACAGATGCCCACTGGCCTTCTGTTACTTGACAAACAGGAAAACTCGCCATTACCGTCTCGGTACAGCCACGTTACAGATTACTCAGTTTCCTTCGTAGTCGTGGAATTTCCATGTCACGCAACGTTAAAGCCGCAGACAGCGGTCGAACAGTCTGGTACTTAGTGTAAGCTGCCTGATTTGCTACCTGGGTTTACTAACATTACAGAAATGTCTTCTTGGGTCGCGCATAGTTAGTAGAGGTAACTATGGGTCGCGACACAAACAAACACAAAATAATACACGAATATCACACGCAGAATAAAATACAAAGGAGCTAGCCGTCGGTTCCATGTATGCATTCATTCGCGTGTTCTACAGGGGTTAACTGGTGTTCTATAAACATTAAAATACGCCCGTTTATCGCCAAGTAATATCAATTATTAAACTATATATACATGCGTTAAAAGAAAGGGGTTAGATAGGCCTTCGCGACTCCCACACGCGAAGCTATTTGTTTGGTCTAGTGAGTATATAACGCCACCTCTTGTATGATCAGTTAGGGCCTGTTCACATGGAGGTGGGGGACCCCAGGCAGGTGAGGTCCCCCACCTACCGGTGGTCCAAAAAAGCTAGCCTTCACATGCAACCCCGGGGCGCTGGGGTGAGGTTTAAAATGCTATCGCGTGGTCGCTAAGAACGTATATTACCAAAAGACTTCAGAGATAATTGCCCGGATGAACCTCATCCTACCCCACCTCCAGCATTCACTTAGAGAAACCTCACCCCAGCTAAGCGGGTTATCCGCCCTGGCTGACCGTGTAACCCGCCTCGGTGAGGTACTCCACCTCACATGTGAACGCTATCGAGAAAAAAAAGAGAGATTGTATGGAGAGATTGGTAACCCCACCTAGGTGGGGGTTCTCACCTGCCTTGGGTCCCCCACCTCCATGTGAACAGGCCCTTAGTGGTGCTTCCTTAAATATTTCTCTGAGCGTCCGTTGTTTTTCTATAAAATGCCATGTGCTCATGATGATTTCCTTTAAGATTGTCACTGACTGATGATATTGTCAATGTATTGTGTTACAAACGGGTTTTCAAACTCTAGTGACATCAGTGTTTGCGGTTTGGTTAGAAACTTTCGGCCTCTTTCCACAGTTAATTTCCGATCTTAAACGACCGGTTGAGATAATTAGAGCCTTGAACAAAACTCATAAGAAAACACACGTTTTCTAGAATAAAACAATCAAAGGACACTGGGGGGCTCCTTAGTCGGCAGTAGGCTGCAAAACTACATAAGCCTACAGCTTCGACTCACTTGAGTAAATACAGGGCCCACACAGCAAGTTTGCAGGTGAAGGGGGGCTTTGTTTTAACGCCAATCGTCAACCGGTCGTCATTTGAATACTCCTTTTGTGTGGAAATTGCTTATGCAATATGATTGTGAAGATTTTTGCGATTTGGATAGCATCGACGATTTGTCTTTCGTGGCTTCCCAGCCGGATCAGGAACATTGCCGAAGATCTCTTTTTCTACAAATTGATCAAGGCACCGCTTTATTTCTGCAACATTAGTGACATTATTCTTGATAGTCAATTCATACAATTTTTGGACGAACCCGTTTGTCCACATATTGCCCTATCGTAGCCGTTGCTCCAAGAAGATGGTACAAATGAACCGAACTAAGAGTGATCTTCACAGAAAATCGCGTCATCCTGCGAATAATTGCACTTTCACTTGGTTGCCCATTTTTTCTCTAACTCTTTGAGGACAGCTCTTTTGGCCATTGTGAGGCTGTTCATTGTGGCACACTTCTCGATGTCATCAGTCACAGCTCGGTCAACAAAAACGTGGACACAACTTATCTGGATCCCAGCCAGACAATCTAGCTTCCGTGTATTTTGTAAGAGCAAGGGCGTAGCGAGTGGGGAGGGGGTGGGGTCCTGGGGTGCCCCCTTTTAAGCCTTTTTTTTTAAGCAAACAACCTACAACATAGACCTTTTTCATAATGGCGGACGATTTTAATTATTCTTTTGTATATGTGTTAATTAGCCCTACTAACCTCACTTTAATGAAAAAATTCTATTGAATTTTGCACATGCTGACGAGGCTAGTAGGGCTCATTATCATAAGAATAAAAGAATAATT
>JAEMWC010000138.1:585000-600000 GCA_016490735.1 Pachyseris speciosa | reverse complement strand
AACTGAACGACTTTTCAAAGCCGGTGGGTAAAACCCTAAAACGTCCTTCCTTGAGATAATAACAGCTTCAATAATTGATTTCTGCTCTACCTTTAAGCGAAATTTAGAATCTTTACAACCTTTTGCTAAGGCATACTGCAAAGAGTTTTCAAAGAGCGGTTGGAAACCTCAAGCATGCGCTGTGAGATTCCAACAGCCAGATTTTGGCAACGATTGCGTTAAGTTACAAAGAGGTCTTGGGTCGCGTCATGAGCAAGACGGGCCGCCGCGCATGATTTTCCTGCCAAAACTTTCCCAAAAGAACTAAAAATAATGCACATGCAGCTTTCTCCGAGTAAACCGTGTTCTGATCATTCCAAAACTATTCAAGAGAGCCGAGGTGCAAAATGGTCCCAAAACAACCCGCCTGAAATTACACGAGGTTACGAACTGTGAACAGGTGCTAAAAACATGCATGAGAAGACCTTCATTGGGCCACTGAGAACATTCAATCTGGATGCGTTATAAACCGATTATAATTATGATAATTCATGCACACTGTAAATGGAACGAGCAGCATAACAGCATGTACCAATCTCTTCAGGGGATGAAAAGCTGGTTCATTCAAATTTTAGCTGCCAGAGCACAATTTGCACGGATGAAAGCCTGTGAAGTCTCTCACTCAAATAAACTCAGAACAACTTACATAGAGGCCTTCCAAGGGGTGGAAGTAGCCGGCAAGCGACATGGCTCGGAAAACAGGCAACAATCTTCTCCCAAAACACCGACAATTGACAGAAATCGGCAGCAAAAGGATGAGAGTTTATGAAAGGGACAAACCACTTTCCATTCCTCTTTGTTTTCTTTGCGACAGTGACATTTATATATTTGTCCCTAATGAAACAAGCGACAGTGACACCAGACCACCCCTTGGAAGGCCTCTTCACAAGTAAACTCAACTTGCTTGTTTCTGGTACATTCAACGAGTGGGAATGCAAAACTAATGATAAAAAGCCAAAATCTGGGTCTTGGTATTAAGATTGGCTGGTTTACATCATCAGGCTAGTGATAGCCCTCAAAACTGTGTGCAGACCAAACACTTACTTTATCTGTCAACTGATATGTAACAAACCTTTTGCAAGTCTTCATATTTGAGAAACAAGATGTTGGCATCATGTCTGTGCTGCCACCATCCAAGAACATGTTCATTCCAGTGGCTCCAAGTGGCTGCAGATCAAGGAATTATTTAAGACTATTATCATTATCATTATCGTATTCTTAAATAAAGTTTTCTATCAATATTTTTATCATCATCACCTGTGCATTCTGAAGGAACTCTTAAAAGAAAACTACTGAGTTATCATATTATTATCATTATTATTATTATTATTATTATTATTATTATTATTATTATTAACATTCTCAGTGCCCATTCCTTGGTCCTGAGTTACTAGAGGAGTTTTTCATTGAATGGAAAGAAACCTACTTAATATGTGGCAGACTGCACCGTACCCAAGAGGATGATCTTTGGAGCTGATTGATGTTAATGGCTCCAGGGATCTTCCCTAAATTCTGGACCATTCCCTTTCTAATAAGTCTCAGCGCACTAATGATAACTGGTACAGACTCAGTGTCCTCATTCCCCATATTCTTGTGACTTCAATTTCAAAGGTCTTTATATTTTGAGAGCTTTTTGATGAACTTTGTTGATGTGACTCTGTTGGATGGTACCAATACATCTTAATTTATGAGCTTGCAACACAGGTTGGCATGGTCCTTGATCACTATAAAATTATCAGGCTTGCTTGGTGACAGCTCCCTAGCCTGTGAGCATGCTCTTCTGGGGGTAGGGGGTGGGGAGGAAAGGAGAGAAGGAGAGCTTGTACTTATGTCTCATAAATTTCAATTTCTGCATCCAAAAATTGGATGCAAAATGCAAAATGCAATGATGATGATGATGGCCATCATAGAAGAAGAAGATCTTCATGTTGGGGATTGTAGTGAAAATTTACGTCCTAAGCTAAAATGACCAAAATGTAAGAAAGCTATATGGGGACTGTAGTTTGGTCAATCCTTTTAAAATAACTTACATTTTCCTTGAGCAAATATTTTGACATAAAATTCCCATGGTGCATTCAAACCAGTATCTTTTCCCAGACTTGTTAGAAATTTGAAATTAGATACTGCTGCATCTTTGGGATTGCGAGCGATGTAAATGTATTTACAGGCTGTATCCTTGGTAGTGCCTTTAGGTATCGCCTCATAAGAAAGGTGAGTCTTCAGGATTCTTGGGCTTGGCAAAGTGTCAATATTGGGCTGAGAAGCTCTGGGATTAGTAGCTTCTTCTAAAAATGGGACTCGATCTTCAATCCTTTTACTATTAATTGTGCCATTGTTGTAAATCTGGTAGACAATCTCTTGCACCCAAGTTGTTCCTAAAAAAGGAAAAACAGTCAATTTTTGAAATGAATTTTGTTCAAAGAAGCTGACAAAATCTGGACCCTTAGGACAGTTTTTTCAAAGGTGCTGACAGAAAGTCAATCCTTTGGATCTCATTTTCGAAAGGGTGCTGACAAAAAATTGAAGGTTTGGATTCCAGCTTGCATCTTAAATGAGTGACCAAAAGATACAAGCCTACTTGGGGTGCATGGAGAGAGAGAAAATACTGTCATGTTTTACGGTCATGCAAATAAAGCTTGTTGTTGGAGTGTTACTAAAACAAGTAACAGAGTAATGAGTAATGAGTAACAGAGTAACAAGAAAATGAGTAGCGGCCAAAAACCTTGAGGGGTTAATTTTTTTGGATATCATTAAAACCATACAGAAAACAAATAACCAGTCAATATTCTTAAACTGATATCTATATTCCTTACATTTGCGCCATTTTTCCCATTTTTGCCCAGCAGCCGGGAACTGATTTCAAAAAACTAGATACCCAGCAGTCAGAAATTTTGACCAATTTTCTTGAAATAGCTCGTTTAATTCCCCTAAGAACATGATATATTTGCTTAGCAATGTCAAGCGATTGCAAATATTGCCTTGGGTTAAAAGTAGAAGTGACTGTCGAGCCTGAGCGTGACATGACTGATCAGCTCTCGGGAAATATCCGCAAAATGTATTGTCCAAACCTCCCCAGAGCATTTAATGTTCATTGGCATAACTCCCAAGCGATTCTTAAGGTTTTGGTATTTTAGTGCATGAAGTTTTTGTGCTTGCACAAAGCACATTTTGTATGTAAAATGAAACGAACCAGGGCCATAAAATAAGGTCTCTTGTCTTAAACAGGGTAGTGTAACGAACAATTTGTGTTTTAAGGTGCCGGCAGCACACCTCTACCCAAACTTCCCTTGAGTGCCCCTCCCCTCCCCCACTGGAGGCTATCCTCCTCCTCCTCCCCATCATCACTTTTATTTATACACGTCACCAGATTGTAAAGTCCCTAGCATTTGCATCACACAATAATTGTGCGATGCAAATGCTAGGGACTTTACAATCCGGTCCTACAATTATTATAGTGCTACACTGGAAGTTGAAGGGCACTCTTCCACGGAGTCGACAAATTTTTTACGTTTGTAACTCAGAGGAATATTTCTAGGGGATATCTGGTAAGACTATATAGACTCTTTATAATTTTACATAGAAATTGAGTAGTCTCAGCAGATGCCGAGAAAGATTTTTGTGAAAGTACAGTGAGAATTTCCGACTGCCGGGCATCTAGTATTTTGAAAGCCGTGCCCGTGAGTGAAGATTCCAAAGAATATGCTTTGTGGAAGCACGGAGGATTTGTCCACAACAATACTAAACCTTTATTTAGAATCACTTGGCATTTCTGAACAAACACTAAATACTCTGGTGAGGTTTTGTTGATAATTTCTGCAGATATTCATCGGGAGTTGACTCAGTGTGTCAGAACTTGAATATTTTCTAAGTGCCGAAAACACTGAGATTTCACTCTATGCCCAAGCTCGACAGTAGTCGCTTCTACTTTTAACCAAGGCAATATTTGGAATCGCTTGAGATTTCTAACCAAATATCTCATGTTCTTATGCACATGTCATCAGCTTCCCCGTGGGGTCGACCCCAGGCCTACCAGGGAGATATGTGGGGGAATGTACAAAGAGATGGAGGGGATTCTTTGCCAGAGGGTAGGGGAAAATGTTGACATTGTTCTACGCTCAAAGATTAGGGGGTGGTAGAATTCACAAGTTTGAAAAGGATGTCATGGGAATTTTCAGCTGAGAGACACAGACAGACAGACAGACAGACAGACACCTTTATTTAGTTATAAAGCTCAGGGTAGTCCCTTCAGGAGCTAAAAGCAACCTGCTATCAACAGGAGCCCTGAGCACTAAAATACACTATTTACATGGAAAATATTTTATAAAAAGTACAACAACGTCAATATAATCAAACTAATTACAATATGAATAAACTATAAAAACTATATAAAATGTATTAATAACTACAATGAACCATATATAGATTGATACATTAATTCTTAAGACATAAGGAAATATCATTAAAACTACGCATCCATAATAATAAAACGATCTCTTGGCGACTTCAGTTCTTACGGCAGGTAGATGAAGCAGATCATGTTACGTTATTGAGGGAAACGCCCTTCAATGCACTTCATTACCAGCTGAAAAACATGTTCACGACGTCTTTCTGCGAGCGCCGGCCACTTGAGAATGTCCATTGCAGGGCTACTGCGAGACGTTTTGGCAACAATTCTACCTGCTCTCTTCTGCAATGCCTCTAAGGCCTGACTATTTCCCTCACCGCAGCAACCCCACAGAGTATCACAGTACTCGAGAATTGGTCTAATTAACGAGATATATACGACATTGGCACTATGAGTCATCAGATTATCGTGAAGGCGGCCTAACATACCTACACGCTTGCCAGCCTTAGAAATCACTTTCTTTACGTGACTGCCCCAGCTAAGGCGTTCATCAAAAACGACGCCTAGATAGGTGAACTCATGAACCCTCTCAATTTGTTTGCCATCAATGCATATATTAAAAGATTTTTCCCTGGCAAGCCTAGGCCTAGGAGCGGTCCCAAAAAGCATAGCTTCAGTCTTTTTAACATTAATAAAAAGACTATTACTAAAAAGCCAGCGTTCAATTTTGAGCAGTTCTTCATTGAGTTTCATTTCAATAGTGGAAACTTGGGAGGACGAATAAAAGAAAACTGTATCGTCAGCGTACATAAGAATACTGCACTCAGACACCGCTTCCGGTAAATCGTTCACATGTAATTTGAATAACAACGGACCAAGAATGGACCCTTGAGGTACCCCTATAGACACACCCTCGGGGTTTGATGTCACGCCATGAAGCTCAACGACTTGTGTTCGATTTCGCAGGTAGTCCGTAAACCACTCGTGCTCAGGTCACTTATTCCCACTGTTGTTAATTTATCCAGCAACAAACCATGGTCTACAGTATCAAATGCTTTTCGCAAATCGATAAACACAGCTCCTGTCAGCTGACCTTGATCTATGCCTCTGCGAATGGTATCAGCAAAGCTGAGAGCTGCAAACTCAGTCGAATGACATTTACAAAAACCACATTGATACGGACTGAAAATATTATGCTGCTGCAGATGGTGGTATAGCTGCCTATGTACAGCCCCTTCCAAGATTTTGGAAAGCACGGGGAGTATAGAAATCGGACGGTAGTTATCCATATCCTCAGCCTTACCTTTCTTGAACAAAGGAATAACTCGAGCAGCCTTCCAGACCCAGGGGACTCTGTCTTGAGAGATTCCCCGACCCCCGGGGAAATTTCTTAAGTTTGTTTGACTGATTTTACAATCCCCATGGTTAGCCCGGGGGTCGACCCCACAGGGAAGCCGATGACATGTGCATTAGGGGAATTAAATGAGCTATTACGAATGTATTCTAAAAAGAAAATTAAAACAATTCAATTCAGAAATTTCAGACTTTTTCGGAAAAAAAATTAAATCACAATGAAAATGAAAATTATGAGCAGTGAGTCAAAAAACAAAAATAATAAATCAAAATGAAAATGAAATCAAATTTTAAAAAAATTCTTCGTGGCCGAGCGCTGCCACATGGCCGAGAACTGCCATGCCATCCCTGAATGCAAGATGAGTGTATGTCAACAAGCTTTCAACATGGCGGACTCCGCATGGGAGCAGGATATGCGTCTAAGAGAAGATATGGAAAGATATGTAAGAGAGGGGTATAAAAGGGAAGAAACCCTGGACTTCTTAAAACGAGACTTTCCACTGTATACTTGGAGCATTCGTTCGCTAGACAGGTGTTGGAGATATTTTGGAATCTATTACAATGACCCAGCGATTACCACGGAAGAAGTAAACGGTCAGTATAAAATGCAGACTGCAGACTGCAGACTGGGTATAAAATGCAGACTACTAGGTATTCATAAAATGCAGACTGCCGACTGCAGATTGGGTATAAAATGCAGACTGACACCTAAACCGCCTCTTTCTGTCTAATACACGATAAATTTCAACTTTTTTCACTTACGCTTGTGTCACGCAACCGCCCGTCTGAGAATCCAAGACCAAGAATGGACATTTGCCAATATTTTTCTTTTTGAAAAGCGCCAACCTTAATATAATTCATGTCATTGAATGCGTTCTTTACTTTTAACTGCTCTCGCGCGTAGTCCGTGAAACTCAGAACACAAATTACATGAATCTGACAGAAAACAACAGTGCACTTCCACCTAGAGGATTACCCTACATTAAGATGTAAGAATAATTTCAAAAACCATTACTTTTAATACTGCTACTCACCAGTGTCACCGATGCCATGTTGTCGAAAAGCGGAGAACACGTCGACCACGCGCAAAATAAACAAAAAATAGCTCATACATCAGCCAGATCACTGCTTTATATCATGATATCCAACATATCATGTTACGGCCGGGTTGTTTCTGATTGGGCAGCAGAAGTTGGAACGAATGAAAGGCTTGAAATTCCGTTTTAAATCGAAAGAGCCCATTCAATCACATCAAGGTTGGCACTTTTTGAAAAGAGAAATATCGACAAATGTCCATTCTTGGTCTTGGATTCTCAGACGGGCGGTTGCGTGACACAAGCGCAAGTGAAAAAAGTTGAAATTCATCGCATATTTGACAGAAAGAGGCGGTTTAGGTGTCAGTCTGCATTTTATACCCAATCTGCAGTCTGCAGTCTGCATTTTATGAATACCTAGTAGTCTGCATTTTATACCCAATCTGCAGTCTGCAATCTGCAGTCTGCATTTTATACTGACCAGCTAAACTTCGTTCAGAATACCCGGCCACTTCTTTGCATATCATTGAATAACAAAAGTGCCTATTGTGTTATACCTCGTTCTTTAAAGCGTTCCGACAAATGTAAATGATGTGGCCGGGTATTCTGAAGTTGCTCCCTTGTTGACATACACTCGTCTTGCATTCTGGGATGGCATGGCAGTTCTCGGCCATGTGGCTGCGCTCGGCCACGAAGAATTTTTTCAAAATTTGATTTCATTTTCATTTTGATTTATTATTTTTATTTTTTGACTCACTGCTCATTTCATTTTCATTGTGATTTAATTTTTTTCCGAAAAGTCTGAAATTTCATAATTTGATTGTTTTAATTTTCTTTTTAGAATACATTCTTTCGATAAAAATAACATAATAAATGCAAAATCTTCATTGGCAGCTCTCGGCCACCATACTCTAGTAACACCCTTGTTGTTGTTGTTGTATTTTTCTGCCACTTAAATGTTCGCTGCACAGAGGTACAGTTAAGCAAATCTGTAGAGATTAGAGTCCCAAAAAATACGATTTATAAACCCTTACCTGATTTGGATAGCTGACAATGAATACATCGTCTGATTTCGTCTGGAAATGTGCAATGTAATCATGCAACAGTTGGGGATCTGTTGTAAAATATGCGAGAATTCTTAAGCCCATAATTTCAACGGTTTTCACAGAACACCATTCCCCTTCAATTTCCTGTAAGACTGGAAAACTCGCCATGATTAGCCTGGATATGCAACGCAGTTCTTTCCGACGCTCTGTTCGTTGACCGCGCGGAAACTGGGATGGGAACAAAATGGACCACTTCGAAGATGTCACGCAACAGAATAATTTTTTTCATAAAAACAAAAACCAACCTACAGAGACCAATTAATCGTGATAAATTTAGTAAAACTGCGAAGTTTCATAAGAATCCGCCGTAAACTTGAGAAAATATGCGAAGGTTTGCCCCTTGGTATATATTTCTATGTAAAAACTTGGCAAGTTTGGGGTCATAAGTTTCACGAAACAAGTTCATGAATCCGTGAGCGCTTTCCATTTGTATGGAAAAAAACGCGGTGAGAATTTTCCACCAAATCAAACAGTGCAGGTCTCTCCATGTTTAGCAGAAACGGCATAGGGCCTTTACTGTTTTCGTTTTTTAATCAATGCCTTGGCCATCTCACACTGTAGCGAGAATGTATGCTGATGATACCCACTTGAGTTATTCGAATAGTAACTTCAGTAAACGAAGACTTGCTCAACATAAATTGTTGGCTTACAGCTTATTGCAAATAAATTAACATTAATTCAATGCATATCAACACAGGGGCACCCAACGACAAGTTTCCGTAGATATCTTTTCGGTGGAGGGTAATTCGCCTTGTGCTTTCGGTGTCGATTAATGCACGTCATCGGCTTCCCCGAGGGGTCGATCCCCGGGCCTACCAGGGAGATATGTGGGGGAATACAAGGCGATGGCTGGGATTCTTTGCTCGAGGGTAGGGGAAAATCTCGACATTGTTTTACGATCGAAGATTAGGGGTGGGGAAATTCTCAAGTTTGAAAAGAATGTCACGGGGATTTTCAACTGAAAGACACCTCACCCAGGGGACTTTGTGCTGAGAGATTCCCCGACCCCACGGGGATATTCTTTAAGTTTGCTTGACTGATTTTACAATCCCCCTGGTTAGCCCGGGGGTCGACCCCACGGGGAAGCCGATGACATGTGCATAAAGAGTGCACTCGGATTTTCTTAACTAAAACGTGGCCTAAAAGATTCGCAATAGGAAAATCATAGCCCATGAGGTTTTCGGAAGGGTCGTAATTGCTGTTTTGGGCAGTCAAAAACGTCAGCTAGCATTTTCGGAAAGAAAATAGTTCCCTAGACAGTTCGTGTAAAGTTAATTTCAGCTTGCATAGCTGTTGCATTTTCTCAAAGGAAGATTTTGTTCCTAATATTTTCGGGTAATTAAAATTTCACGGCTAGGAAATCCGAACAGATGAACTTCTTCTAGCTTATGAAAACATCGCTTTAAACAGACTTCAAACACCATAAGGTACTCTAAAATGCGTTTCTACATTTTTTGGTTGATTTTCGGATTTTGCTCGTTGGGTGCCCCTGTCAACATGGCTAGCCTGACATACAATTATTTTATTGTTGTCACAGCTTAGTTATATGTATGTTGTATATTCTTAGATTAGCTTATTTTTTTTATTTGATTAGCTTATTTTAATATTTATATTCATATTTCTATTTATCTTATCTTTAATTTAACTTATTGGTGATCTGTCTTAGTATGGAGTTACTACTCTTTTACAGATTATCCCAATGGCTTTTTTTTAATATCTATTTTTTATTTGTAACTTGCCATTAAATTGTAATAAATACGTATTTTTCGACCCTGCCAAGGGACTCATCAGAGACCTTTCGGTGTAGCTACAGCTACAGCTACAGCTACAGCTACAGCGGGCTGTTCTGTGAAACAACTTACCCTCTGAAATAAGACAAGCAAAATTTGACTAGCTTTCGGCAACTGTTAAATTCTATAATCCAAACACGGCATTCATTGAAAACAGGCTTTAACTTTATTTTAATTACCCCCTACCCCTCACCCCCCGGAAATAAAACGCGCCCTATTTTATGCCTCCCGACACACTTCTGGCCAAGCAAGAGCGAACAAACATGAATAACTCTCCATAAATATTATATATTTGTCAGAGGTGTCTGCGTACTGTCCGTACTTTTTAAAAACTATATGCTCGAACCAGAATTGTGGTAGTATTCCAGTATTCTAGAACCCACACGACTTTCTTCCCACGACATATCTTCCTCTGAGTATGGATGTTCTTCCACCTGTTTCTAACTGCAAGCAATCTCACCCTTTGCTTAAATCGGTTCTTTCATCGGATGAAAACCGAGCGCATTATCACAGTAATGAGAAGAAGAAGGACGGATATGCAGGGTTCGTCTGCATCTCTAGCCATAATTCAAACTGAATTTTTTCTGGGGGTGCCAGCAAGCCCAAAAACGCGAACAAAAGATTTCAGCCAATGCCGACACAAGGCGTCTGTCAAAAAAGGCCGAGACACACTAGGCGACAAGTCGCAGCGACAGGTCTCTTCGACAAGTCGCTCAGTGTGTACAGGCCAAGACACACTAGGCGACAAGTCGCAGCGACAGGTCTCTGCGACAAGTCGCTCCGTGGGTACTGCCTTCAAAACAATTCGCTGCAACACGTCGCGGGGACAAGTCGCCGCAACAATTCCCTCGTCTGACGCGGTGAATTTTTGTGAAAATCGTTGTTACTACGGCAAAATTTTGTCGCTGTGATCAGTCGCACAAATTCAATCTGGTTTGAATTCGTGCAACTGATCGCAGCGACAAATTTCTGCCGCAGGAACAACGATTTTCCCAAAAAATCACCGTGTCATACGAGGCGAATTGTTGCGGCGACTTGTCCCCGCGACGTGTTGCAGCGACTTGTCGCCTAGTGTGTCTCGGCCTTAAGGGCCAAATAAATAAATATAGCGACACGCGGCGACTGCCAAATAAGATCAAAAACCATTGCCTGATTTCATACCGTGGGGATCTGGAACTGTTACGCTGTTTGCCGGACGGAAGTCGGAAGTGGAGAAAATGGCCGTTGAAACAAGAAGTTTCAGTTTAGAAATATTTAAAAAAGAAGTTAGCCGGGGGTCACTGGAATTCCTAGACAGACGGAAATTAGCAAAATTTTGCCAAGAGCTGCAAATTAAATCATGTGGAACGAAGAAGGACTTGATAGAACGATTGCTACCACTCAAAGATGAAGCCTTATTTGACAGAAGAGGAGACAGCATTTGTAAACAGTGCAAATTTTCAACAGCTCTTTCAAGGCAAGACATTCCACCGGCTACAGCTGGATGGAAGTGCAATGCTTTGCTTTTCCCAAAAGTTCAAAAGGAAGTCATCAAAAAATATCAATCATCCAAACGACAGGGAATGCTGGGGCAGTTTCGGAAGGCTCAGAGAATGTTCTCTTCGAGGCGAATGAAAACTATAAAGGCTTTGAAAGATGGAAGCAAACTATACGTCAAATCAAGCATTTTCAAAAGCTTTTCGTTGGAGGTAACTCGCACAGGTACACTTCTGTTCGAAGACAACATTCCTCAAGAAGGTTTTTGCAAGTGTCCGATAGGGAAATGTGGTCTTTGTTGTCATGTAACTGCTCCAGCTAGAACATTTGACAAATTATAAATGAGCTTTTTCTGTCTTTAACATGCACTCAGAAATGGCACAGACCAACGAAAGGGAGCAAATTAAATATCACGGCTGCTTCTCATATTCGCCTGAAATATTTCAGAAATGCGCGATCTGCAAGACAAGTGGGGATCGGTACAAAACGTGGACCCCCCTTCTGGACCCCGTTCTGGACCCCTCTCTGAACTCCCCCTTCTGGACCCCTTTTGGCCCCCTTTTCTGGACCCCGTTCTGGACCCCTTTCTGGACCCCCCATGACCCCCTTCTGGACCCCTCTCTGCACCCCTTTCTGGAACCCTTTCTGGATCCCCTTCTGGACCCCCTTCTGGAAACCGTTCGAGACCCCTTTCTGGACTCCTTCCGGATCATAGACTGTAAAAGTTACGAAATATAATCTAGCCATCATCTGTCACACGACCGACCTAGTAAGAGGTATGGGTTTATTCCTGGTTTGACGTCACAAACTGATTTGAATCGCCGTAAGTCTTTGTAAACATGCATGCAAATCGGTTTGTGACGTCAAATCAGGAACATTCCCATGCCTCTTACAAGGTCGCTCGTGTGACAGATGATGGCTAGATTGTATTTCGTAACTTTTACAGCCTATAAAAAGTCAAGAGCTCCTTCGGTCTTTTCCTTTGCATCATCCTATGCTTTCGGCTACCACCGCTGACGAAAAATGTCGTGAGCATCCACACACGCGTTCGCATCAGAGGTGAAGGTAGGTAAAATGATTTTTCGTATGAATTTTTCTTTCTTAGAAATGTCGAGATTGTACTAATGCGAAATAACAAAAATACTCTTGCTTACCTTCAACTCTGATGGGAACGCGTATGGATGTTCACAATATTTTTGGTGCACAAAGAAATGGCACACTAAAGAATTATCATTAAATGTTAAGCATTTTTTAGCACTCTATTTACAAATGTTTAAGCAAAGAAAAAGTGAAGATAAGTTGAAGATCTCACAAGCTGTAGCAGGTAATTATATTTTGGTTATATTGACGGGGATAGGAGGGGTGAGGGTGGTCCGGAAGGGGTCAGGAAAGGGGTCCAGAAAAAAGGTCCAGATAGGGGTCCAGAAGGGAGTCCAAAAGGGGGTCCAGATAGGGGTCCAGAAGGGGGTCCAGAAGGGGTCCAGAAGGGGGTCCAGAAGGGGGGTCCACGTTTTGTACCGACCCGACAAGTGGTCATACGAAGGAGACAGAAAAAAAAGGTTGCTGCTACACCCAAAAAGGTTGACTCATGTAGAGACAAAAGTGATTGGCTGAAAAGAGACGTTTCACAGATGAGCTTTAAGGAATCTGAAGGAATATCAGAGTGCAAAGTGGATGTATCAAGTCATTTTCTTCAGACATTGGAAAAATATGAAATCAAACAATCTGGATTATATTGTCACCTCTCATACCGAAGTGCTTATTTGGGTAAAATTGGTATACAAAGAGCATGACTATGCAAAGCAAATTCCCAGCTATGATGAAAATATTCCAGTTTTTACAGCAGAGACTGGAGATATCTGGCACAGTGCACTCGTTTCTTCAGATGCTGACAGATCAAACCAAGAAATTAGCATGAATGATTCCATTTCTACAAACTCAGTCTGTAATGAAAATTTCTTTTGTCCTGAAAAAACCCAAACATTGCTAAATTTGCGTACAGAGTCTCAGGATGAGATCATAACTGTCAAAATTCCAAGTTAAAAGAAGTCAAACTCAGTTCAAAAACCAATCAGTACCTTGATGTGGCTCAGGGTACCTCAGAGTGGCAAGCAAATCGTGTTGGAGTAATCACTGCTAGCAAACTGCCATCTCTGCTGGATTTAATGGAAACAAAGAATTTGACTCATCTTGGTTTTGCATACGTAATAAAGTAGATGAAAGCAGTTGCAGACCAAAGAAATTTAAGGACTTTCAACGAGGTAGTAGTTATGAAAAGGAAGCCTTTGCAAAGTTTCTCCAAACTTACTGGTGAGTAACAGGAATAATGTTTAAGTAATTGCGAAACAAACCCTTGCCCAGAAGGGAAGCATATTCACCAATGTCATCCAGAGTAAACTTCTGAATACCCAACTTAATATTAATATTTGTTGCATTATTTTCTTCTCATATGAAGGTGTTCCTGTGTCAAGCTGTGGATTTTTTCAACATCCTAATGATCCTAATTATGGAGCTAGTCCAGATGGCATTACAGAAGCATTTCTGGTTGAAGTAAAGACAAGGGCAGAGAACGCTGAAACACCATTGGAGAAAGTCACTGGCTCACATGTCATTCAGGGAAATTTCCAAATGTGTTGTACTGGGGGACAGATCACATTCTTAGTCTTACCTACCAGAAAAAAAAATCTCTAACTGTTTTATGTAATGATAAAAAACTGCGATAAAATATTTTAAACAAACATATTAAGAAAGTTTTTTAAAAAACCACGACGTTTCGACGTTGAGCTAACGTCATTATCAAGTCAAAATGATAGTGATAAGAAAATGTTTAAATACTAAGTAAAAAACAATAGAACAATCACATAAGAAATCAAAGAGTTGGAATGTTCGTTCAAGTAAAACGTTTCGCACGGATGGAATCGGTTTGTGTGTTTAAGGTTGGACTACGTTCCTTGATTAAAAGCATCTCATAGACGAGGCAATCAAATTTTCCTTGACACTTTCGGAGTATGTGAAACTGGCTTTCTTTGAGGAGCTGAAAAAAATACTTGTCGCTTTCCATATAAAATAATTTATCAACGAGCACAATTTTGGTCACAGTGGTTATATTATATAATTATTAAAAGAGCCAACGGGTTTGTAAACATTATTATAATATTACAATACGAAAAATACATGATGATTTCACAACTAGACGGCCAAATTTATTGTGCGATCTCTAACTGTTCATCACTGAGTTCCATATACTCGTGGAATTTAAGTCGTTTGGCGTGTAATAATTGCGATTTAGGTTAAGAGGAGCTGAACGAGTTCATAGAAGAAGCCAACATGGATTTAACTAAATAAATCGCTTGCGTACACTACACTTTAATCGTCACATCTAAAAAACGTTACTCCCCACCTCGTTTTTCGTCTCTTCTCTTGCCCTTGCTAAAATATCAAATATAGAAAAAGTAAATAAACCCGTGAGATGATAATAAAAAAAGAAATTATAACTGAATGATAAAATAATGCGTCCCTTCCGCTTTTCGTCCATGGCGACAGCCGTGAAGGAGACTACATGTCGGGAAATCACTTTCCATGGCGGGAAATCACTTTCAGTAGGGCCTAAGCTCCAATATGTCACAGTATGTCAGCATTTCTCCAATGTTGTAATATACTTTTTGTTTATTACTTTTTCCCAATCCGTGATCCGATCCATGATCCGATCCGATCCGATCCGTGATCTGATCCGATCCGATCCGGCTTTTGTCGACGCAGCTTCCAAGAAATTTTTTCCAATCGCCGAGCTGTTTTATGTTGAACAATACGCTGATGAAGGTGTCGGGCTGTGTAGCCAACATAATCCGCATCACACA
>JAEMWC010000138.1:485000-582500 GCA_016490735.1 Pachyseris speciosa | reverse complement strand
AGCTATCAGGCTACTTTGTTTGCTAAGTGTTTATCAAGCACTGTAATCATTACCTTCAGGCTTTCTAGTTCGTTATCTTCGCCTTGTTTGTCCTTGTTTGTTTATTAATCTCGGCGCCACTCCATCAACGGACTCGTAATTCCAATTACGTCGGTAATTCCCTTCTCTGGACACCACTGTTTCCAAGCAGACAGCTAAAATACAGTGCTTTTCGCAGCCGTTTCTCCTTTTTAGAGCTGTTTTGCAGCTTCTCTGCTATTATTGCGGTCATGAAGAAAGAAAACCTGCTCAAAAAGCCAGCCATTGTTTTGGCTCGCAGAGTCGCTTGCAGCTCTTCAGACTTCGCGCCATTCAGAGGGCGCGTTTGATTGGCTCAATTGCAGCGCCTTTGTTTATCAACCAATCAGAATCCTCAGTTTTTTACCTTGTTTTGCACTGTATTTCCTTTTTTCTGCACCGAATTACCTTTTTTCTGCACCGGTGTTTCCTAAAAACTGCATTTCTCTTAGCCAATCAGAATCGAGAAATTTTTTCATGTATATTATTAATTGTGGAAAACAACAACAACAATAAACCATGTAATCGTCTGCAAATAAAAAACAAACAAACAAACAAACAGACCGGCACGCTTGGACAGCTGAACGATAGCGCACGCTGGTACTAAGCTGTTAGCGAAATATCATGTAAAATGTTAGTCTGTTTATCGTTCTTTTTGGCTCATTTTGCTCGGACAATAAGTTCATCTTGCGTCGATTTTCCAAAAACCTGCCTTGCGGATGGTCTATCGGAAGCTAACATGATTTCGTGATTTCGGTGAAGAAAGGAAGCGCAAAAACGTCTACCGGAGACTGAGCGTTTAAGCATTTTCGCGAACGGGCCAATATTGCTTCCTGGGGGCTTTGCTTCTCTCCAACTTTAACTTTGGTTGCAAAATAATTTGTGCTTTTCTTGTATGCTGGTAATTTTGTTACCTCCTCACTCTTCCCAAAATCAATGATAATCGGCAGAAATCCATCATCTCCTCGCTAAATGATGACATTGTTTGATTTTAAATCGTTATGCACGATTCCTTCGCTGCGGATATGCTCCATTGTATGAGCCACATCTTTGAACACATTTGCCGTTGATGCCTTTTTCAGAATTCTTTCTTACCCGGCAATTAGGTAGGGTTTGAAGACTGGACAAGATTTAGGCCGCGTGGAAGGCATTCATTTTCTCCTGGCGAATCCGGTGATTGGAATGCGTTGAAATGTGTTTTAGGGGTATCATTGCGGATGGGTGTCGTTAGTAAGCTATTAAGGTTGCTTCCCATTAATGTTATTTTTGTTTTTGTTTTAGTAATAGACCCACTAATATACCTAGGGCATCTTTGCACGAACCCTGCTGAGGCGGTTTGATTAACTCCTATCTCACCATGGTCACCTTTCACACAAAATGTATTACATCAATAACATCAGTTTTCATTTTGAGAATTAGGTCAAGTGAGCAGTGACTGGTTAGGTGTCAACTTTTATATCAGCATGCCTATTATCTAAACTATTCTTCAAGGAGAATCCAGATTTATCCCTGGCTATTTATCAAGTTTGCAAGTGATTTATAATGTCACAGCATCCCAACTCACAGAATCACGGGCGAGCCACCTTGTGTTTCTGTTGCATTTGAAAACTGCACTTAGGAGTTCAGAATATCATGACATTAGAAAATGCCTACAACCTTGAACTAGAAACATTATTCATCCCTGGCTATTTATCAAGTTTGCAAGTGATTTATAATGTCACAGCATCCCAACTCACAGAATCACGGGCGAGCCACCTTGTGTTTCTGTTGCATTTGTAAACTGCACTTAGGAGTTCAGAATATCATGACATTACAAAATGCCTACAACCTTGAACTAGAAACATTATTCATCCCTGGCTATTTATCAAGTTTGCAAGTGATTTATAATGTCACAGCATCCCAACTCACAGAATCACGGGCGAGCCACCTTGTGTTTCTGTTGCATTTGAAAACTGCACTTAGGAGTTCAGAATATCATGGCATTACAAAATGCCTACAACCTTGAACTAGAAACATTATTCATCCCTGGCTATTTATCAAGTTTGCAAGTGATTTATAATGTCACAGCATCCCAACTCACAGAATCACGGGTGAGCCACCTAGTGTTTCTGTTGCATTTGAAAATTGCACTTAGGAGTTCAGAATATCATGACATTACAAAATGCCTACAACCTTGAACTAGAAACATTATTCATCCCTGGCTATTTATCAAGTTTGCAAGTGATTTATAATGTCACAACATTCCAACTCACAGAATCACGGGCGAGCCACCTTGTGTTTCTGTTGCATTTGAAAACTGCACTTAGGAGTTCAGAATATCATGACATTACAAAATGCCTACAACCTTGAACTAGAAACATTATTCATCCCTGGCTATTTATCAAGTTTGCAAGTGATTTATAATGTCACAGCATCCCAACTCACAGAATCACGGGCGAGCCACCTTGTGTTTCTGTTGCATTTGAAAACTGCACTTAGGAGTTCAGAATATCATGACATTACAAAATGCCTACAACCTTGAACTAGAAACATTATTCATCCCTGGCTATTTATCAAGTTTGCAAGTGATTTATAATGTCACAGCATCCCAACTCACAGAATCACGGGCGAGCCACCTTGTGTTTCTGTTGCATTTGAAAACTGCACTTAGGAGTTCAGAATATCATGGCATTACAAAATGCCTACAACCTTGAACTAGAAACATTATTCATCCCTGGCTATTTATCAAGTTTGCAAGTGATTTATAATGTCACAGCATCCCAACTCACAGAATCACGGGCGAGCCACCTTGTGTTTCTGTTGCATTTGAAAACTGCACTTAGGAGTTCAGAATATCATGACATTACAAAATGCCTACAACCTTGAACTAGAAACATTATTCATCCCTGGCTATTTATCAAGTTTGCAAGTGATTTATAATGTCACAGCATCCCAACTCACAGAATCACGGGCGAGCCACCTTGTGTTTCTGTTGCATTTGAAAACTGCACTTAGGAGTTCAGAATATCATGGCATTACAAAATGCCTACAACCTTGAACTAGAAACATTATTCATCCCTGGCTATTTATCAAGTTTGCAAGTGATTTATAATGTCACAGCATCCCAACTCACAGAATCACGGGCGAGCCACCTTGTGTTTCTGTTGCATTTGAAAATTGCACTTAGGAGTTCAGAATATCATGACATTACAAAATGCCTACAACCTTGAACTAGAAACATTATTCATCCCTGGCTATTTATCAAGTTTGCAAGTGATTTATAATGTCACAGCATCCCAACTCACAGAATCACGGGTGAGCCACCTAGTGTTTCTGTTGCATTTGAAAATTGCACTTAGGAGTTCAGAATATCATGACATTACAAAATGCCTACAACCTTGAACTAGAAACATTATTCATCCCTGGCTATTTATCAAGTTTGCAAGTGATTTATAATGTCACAACATTCCAACTCACAGAATCACGGGCGAGCCACCTTGTGTTTCTGTTGCATTTGAAAACTGCACTTAGGAGTTCAGAATATCATGACATTACAAAATGCCTACAACCTTGAACTAGAAACATTATTCATCCCTGGCTATTTATCAAGTTTGCAAGTGATTTATAATGTCACAACATTCCAACTCACAGAATCACGGGCGAGCCACCTTGTGTTTCTGTTGCATTTGAAAACTGCACTTAGGAGTTCAGAATATCATGACATTACAAAATGCCTACAACCTTGAACTAGAAACATTATTCATCCCTGGCTATTTATCAAGTTTGCAAGTGATTTATAATGTCACAGCATCCCAACTCACAGAATCACGGGCGAGCCACCTTGTGTTTCTGTTGCATTTGAAAATTGCACTTAGGAGTTCAGAATATCATGACATTACAAAATACAAAGAACCCTCAACCAGAAACATATTCATTACCAATCATGTTTGCAAGACCAATTTTGCCTACTCTGTTTTGTTTTGAGGCATGCCTGTTGAGTCATGACATTTATCTCCATGTATAAGAAAGGTTGAATATGTTAGTATTGTCTACAAACTTGCAAATAATAGGTGTTGTAGGAGCGGCGCCTCGTGATCGCTGTACCTCCACTATTACTCTTCATCTCCCGATAGTAATCACAATGTTTCTGACCATAAACTTTGCAGATTTCTCATTAGGGTGACAAAATTTGTCAAGTGATGACTTGTGACTGATATGTAACATTCATTTGCTAAGTTCCCCAAAGCATCATATTGCGTGATCCATCAACACTTGCATTGTTATACATTGCGCAATCGGGTCACTTTTATGTACCCATGGCCGACGGTGAGATCCAGTATCCAAGGGCTGCGGGTTCTCATGTTGGTAAGGACTTTTAATTTCCACACGTTTTTCAATGAACAAGTTCATTTATAGGACCCTAAGATTGAATACATGTCATTACCGATCAATTGTAGGTCTCCAGTCACATGACTGCTGGAATCTAGTATTTGGCCAAGCTTGATTGTGAGAATAATTATGAATACAAGGAAGCTGGCCTTTTAGCTTGTTTACCCAAATAGATAGGCGTTTGTAGAAACAAGATCCGATGCTAATAAATCTGTTTGGCAAACTGGTGGTTGTCCCCAGGGGGGGCGCTTCAGGTATATGAAAGAGTAGGGATTTCACGAGTCGTAGTATATGAAAGGGTAGGGAATTCTGCCATTTAGGTATTTAAAAGGAGAGGGGGGGGGGGGGGGCACTCCCCATAATGGCCACCCGAAGGGGCACCTTTTTCATGCTTCAGGTATATTTCACGAGTCAAAGTATATGAAAGGGTAGGGAATTCTACCATTTTGGTATTTAAAAGGGGGAGGGGCACTCCCTATAAATTTATGGCCGCCCGAAAGGGGTACCTTTTTCATGCTTCAGGTATATGAAAGAGTAGGGATTTCACGAGTCGAAGTATATGAAAGGGTAGGGAATTCTGCCATTTAGGTATTTAAAAGGACCTTTCATTAAAATATTTGGAACACATACAACTGTACCTCATGACTGTACTGTTCTAATGGAAGGTATACAAAAAGGGTACCTTTTCTGTCAAAAATGGTATATAAAAGGGTAAGGGGTTGGATCTCGGGGCGGACCCTCCCCAAATTTAAGGTTTTTTTAGTAGCCCCCCTGGGTGGTTGTCTTGTCTGTAACCTCACCTTGGGTGTATAAAATTTTTTGTTGTCTAAATCGATTTCTATGCGTGATAGCTGATTCGGGCTGTGCCCTCATCAGCTATCATGCGATAGAAATCTTGAGCTCATAATCTAATTGTTAAAAAGAAGATTGGGTCAATATATTAGATGCCAGCATATTTATTATGGGGCAAAGAATTTTAATTAATTAATTATTAGATTATGAACTCAAGATTTCAATTGCATTTTAGTATAAATCTACTAGTGTTCTATCATGAATGCCATTCTCTGATTGGCTATGCTACTCGCTGTCTATTCTGTGATAGATAGTGAGTAGCGGTTGTCAACAAAATGGCGGCCTCTTCTTGTTTGATGGAATGGTGCTCATTTGGGTATGGTTTGAAAGATCTCTTCCCCCTACACATGCTACATGTAAAAGTTGTTTCAATGGCCGGCACAGGTGCCAATGGGTTTAGCAGTCAACCTACAGGTATTAAGTGGTTGCTTAGCCAATCCCAAGGGTGAAGGCTCAATACAGGTTTGACTGTATATCTCCTTTTATGTTATTCTCAAAAAAATTTGCATGTATGGATGTGGGTAATCTGAAGTACAGAAATTAACCCAGATAATATTTTGCTCTTGAAGTTTTAATTATTTCCCACATGTGACAACATGAGAAAACATCTGCTTTCAATTATCAACATTATTTTGTTTTTCAAGTTAATTGTTTGGGCAATTGTTAATTTGCACAGGGTGTTTCATTTTAGACATTAGACATTCTGAATGTTCTAGGGTCGATAAGTCGTCATTTTGTGTACTCATTGCACTTATAGAGAGTGTGAGTTCAGATGACTGAGAAATGACAAATCGCATGGCTGTTAAGGGAGTGAAATAATGGTGGACTTTACTTATTGGGACCATTTTTCACTTAACTTGTTATGAGTTTTTATAAAATATTGAATTGACAATTTAATTAACTTAAGTCAATTTACTCAGACAAGTATCTGCCAGATTTTGTTATTGGGAATTCTGACCATTCACACTTTCCATATACGGGTATTCCTATTTCTAAAGTCAGTCAAATTTAAGAGCACCTGGATTCTATTTTCATAGACATACTACAGGTGTAAGTGCTAAGTGCCAAGTGCTAACTTCATTAACTTTCATTTTTTTTTCTTTTAATTTTACAGAATATTCTTGTTGATGTTTGAAAATTGAGTTGCTTTATGATTAAGCCACGCTTGATTATAGATGACAAGAAAATTCTGGCTGCAACTGTTAAAGTCATGTGATGACCATCAGTTGCACAGAAGGATCTGCTAATGGCAGCTGCAGCAGCAGCAGCAGGGTGAGTTCAACTTTATCTCTTTTTTGCTTTTCTGCTTCTTACAGTATTTACACATTTTTAACAGATCAGCTAGGGATGAAATGGTACATTTCTTACAGGTGTTGTTAATAGGGCCAAGCAAGGGTTGCCAGCTCGCACCAAGTTCAATGAGGGACAAGCACAGTTCTGATGGGCAATGCAATCATTAAGAGTTCTCCCCATTTAGTCATCTATTTGGCCCTTAGATTTTTTCTTTCACATACATGTAACCACAGTGACTTGGACGGAACTTTGTGATATCGATATAAGTCAACAATCATCCAGATATTAATATTGCTGATCTTTACCAGAACCCTGAGGTTCATGAATCTTTAGTTCAAACCAAATATGTGTATTCATGAACATGAATCTGAGTGGAAGTGCCTAATTTAACAGTAGCAGATGAACTATATAGGTATGGTAGAAAGGAAGTTCATTAGTCTTAGTTACATTCTTGTTTTACCAGAAAGCAAAATAGCTTTGTGCTAGCTGAGGTGTAAAGCTTAAGTCACTATTTGAGGTTACCGGTAAGTGGCCTGGAGCATCCCATGCAAAAATATATGTGTGATCACATGTGTGATGTAAAGTGTGATCACACATGTGATCACACGTGTGATTTTTTATAAGATGTGTGAATCACACTTTAAATCACACATTTTCACACTTTAAATCACACTTCTGTAAAGTGTTATAGGAAGGGTGATAAAGTGTGAAAAGAAGTGTGAAAAAAAGTGAATCACACTTTTATTTTTTTATAAAGTGTGATCTCACGTGTGATCACACTTATAAAGTGTGATCTCAAGTGTGATCACACTAACTAAAGTGTGATTCTGGATAAAATAATTTACATTATCTACCAACATCAAATCACACTTCTTCTGATCACAGTATTACAGTATGTTGATTTGTTGTATAATATATATTGCAGTTCCAACACGATAAAATATTAATGTATCATTGCTTGCATATTGGCCATGCACCAACAGCTAAATATATAGAATAATCCTCCATAAGTAGCAAGGTAAAGATCGAGGGAAACTTTAATTTGATTATATGCCACTATAAACTCAAAACCCATTAAAATCTAGAAAAATTTTCACAGCAAATCAATGGTTTTTTCAAGGCATTTTAATGGAATTTTCAGGGGAAAAATTCAGGGTATTTTCATAGTTTTAAGACATGAAAAAAGCAATCAAAGTCTTGTGAAAATTTAACTGTTTCATGACCCATGAAATCTCCCCAATCGTATCTTAGCCCATGAAATACCCATGAAGAAACCATGAAATATCAAGTAGAGATTTTAAATAAATGTTTTTTTAATACTGTTGAAAAGCCCATGAATTCAATTTCCTGATGTTTCCATGGGGTGTAATTTCATGGGTTTTTAATGGGTTGGCAAATTCATGGCCCATGGGTACCCTGTGAATTGTGAAAATTTTCATTGACCATGAAAATTTTCATGGTCTATCCATGGCATATTAATGACTCATGAAAGTTACCCCTTCATCACTTTCATGGGGGCAGGTGAAAACAATACCTGCAACACCATGAAAATGTCCTTAAACTCCCATTAATTCCATATGTGATAAAATCGATCTATGTGGGTTAAAACTAAATGTAACAAACTTGAAAAATTTTAATAATACATGTATAAATACCAAGTCATCACTGAAAAATATAAAACATACCCTGTTTGTGGAATCTCTAGATATTGTTTGTCCTTGCACACAAATGATAACACCAGCTAATATATTCTCAGTTTATTCAACTTGTTTGGAATATTACTAATTAATAATCATGATTTTTAATTTTATTATGTATTATATAATAACCAAATCAACGTGCACGCTCTGATTGGTCAATCAGCTATGGTTTATCGTGCCAGTAAACTCATGGAAATTTCGTGCGTGTTCTGAATTATTATATAAAAGCAATAGACCACAAGTTTCTATGATTTATAGGCTGATAAACCACTTGGGATGTTGAAAGAACACTCGAAGAGTCCCTTCCAACATCCCGCGTGGTTTATCATCCTATAAACCATAGTAACTTGTGGTCTATTGCTTAATGAGACAATTATTTATTCTTTTTAATTTTTTTGCTGTTCAGGGAGCTTTTTTTGCTGTCTGCGGCTGAGGTTGTCAACATATGTCCTGCTCCAGCTTGTATTTTTTATTCATGTCTGAAACAAAAATAAGGCCTGTTTCAAACGTTGTGCTACTGCCATGTAGAATTAAATTGAATTCGATCCCACAGTGCCAAAATTCAAACGTCGAACTTAATTCAGTCACGCCAAATTCAAAATGATATAATTATATAAGCTTAAAGCCTGGTTTTCATATGTCGGGAAAATCCCAGACGGTCGGGGATTTCACTATTTTCCCAGATTTATGGCGAGATAACGATCACCGCAGAAATCTGGGACGCATCGGGAAAATAGAAACCTTCCCGATTTTGCCGATTTGTCCCCGACCATCCCAGACGATCGGGGATGTCTACGATCTCCAGTTTTCATTAATCGGCATAATCTGGGACGGTCGGGAAACAGTGAAATCCCCGACCGTCTGGGATTTTCCCGACATATGAAAACCAGGCTCAAGGACCGGCAAAACAAACCTTGTATCCAAAAATGCTAAACATACACATTTTCATAATTAAGCAAATTGCATGTTGCTTCATTCTAGACTGGTTCTGTCATAAATTCACTAGAGTACTCAAGATAATTTAATAAGCTTAAGACCTAGCGAAGAACTGACATAAAGTTAACTCGATCTGTAGTTTTACAACGGTTGAACTACTGACGATTCGAAGACCTCAATATAGGAACGGCGGCCACGATGGATTACACTTTGCCGAGGAGCACTCTGTTACGTGATGATTTTGTTCACAGTTTTACTGAGCCGTTGACAAGTTACGGGATTTCATAATTTAACAACTGTTCCTATTTCTAATAACAGAGTATTTACTTACCAAAAAACATTCAAAATTCCCGCTTTAGAAATGGCTTGCCCGCCTCTAAATCCACGGTGATGCCTTCATTTCGTTTGACATCGGCACCACAAACTTCAGCCTTTCGTTTACTGCAATAACGCTGTTGTTACTCATCCTCTTAACCACTCAAAAAATAATCTATACGAAACAAAAACTTACAATTATTCGCACGACAGACCAACCGAAAAGACAATTCAAAGATGGGCGCCAAGAGAGAATAAATAGAGGTTCTTTGTTCGTAAAATGCACGAGGATAGTCACGTGAAAATTCACACACCATCATTGGCTGTTGCCGTGTAACATCCGCTGGACTACTTGATTGCGGTCTTCAGTGAAACATGCTCTCTTATCTGCTCTGTTTTCCTTGTGTTGTTTCGGTCATTCAGTTCCCAATTTCTGGCGAAGATTTTGACGAAAACACACTTTATGAAGAGATTCATCTTCAGTTCAGAGTAAAACATGCTTTAGATGTTTGTTGCCGAACGTTGACGAGATAGGAAAGAGACGAATGAGTTCGTGAAGGTGAGAAAAATCCACCGCTTACTCTCGCTCGCTTTTAAGTCTTACGTTCATTTCATTTCAAAGGACTTTGTAAATTTCATCTGCTTTTCGGATAATTCACTGAGTAAATGTGTGACTTATTAGGATTGTATTTTATTATATGTAATTGTATTTATTAGGGCTATGTTGTGTTTTGTAGCACTAATAGTTTCGGCTTCATCATAAATCTGTTTCCTTGAAAGAATGATAGTCTTGGTCATTAATAAAGAATCACAAAACTTTGCGGTCTTTTTTTTTAAATTTAAAGTGGTGGAACTTGATATTAATTGGCCACAAATTGCTAAATTTTGCGTTTTGATGTCTCTGTTTACCATTGATGCCCAGAAATTCCCAGCAATTCCAAATGCGATTTCTGTTTAGTCTTAAAATTTTGGGGAATTCCTATAGTAATTCCAAGTTATTCCCAACTGGATCAGTGAACATTCCCAGATATTGTAAGAAATTCCAAGTCTTTGGTTTTATCCTAATTTGCATGTCTTGGCCACAATGGAAACTACTGGGCTACCAGTAATTGTGTCACCCCTATAGCAAAGATATCAGTGATGTGACCTATTGTTATTAATATGCCAACCAAAGAGCTATTGGCTGGTGAAACAAAGAATTCTTCTGTTTAACGTTTTTAACATTTAAATAACAAAAACAATGTTTGTAAACAAATATCTTCCCTATAAAAGTGATGTTATAAAGACCTTTGTAGACTGCTGAAAAATCAGGCCATGGTTTACAAAAAAAAAACATCTTGTAAGTATTTTTTGTAATTATGAGGAATTATCTTTATTTGAATGGAACTGTGATAAGATATTTCAGCTGATCAAGTTTTATGATGAGAAGTTTCGTTCAGTTTAAACAACTCATGAAAATGGCGAGCTTGTCCCTCCCTCTAAGCTTACCACCCATCCAAACAAAATTAATGTCACTTTCAGTAAACCACAGCATGGATGTTGACATGACAATATGGGAAGTACCCTAAGTGTGACACACTGTGGACCCCTCCTTGAAAAATCCTAGCTACACCCCTTATTAGTGTGGTCTACACCTAATCCGGTCACGATGTTTCTTTCGTATTAAAAATTAATCTTTTGGTCACTTGTTACCGTACATTGTTCCATTGTTTTTGTTGAGTTTCATGGATTATTAATGGGCCATGAAATCGAAGACCACACCACCAGCCATTTTCATGGCCCATGAAAGTCCAAACACATGACTTTCATGGGCCATGAAATATATAATGTGATGAGTTTCATGGCAAATTCATGGCTCATTAATGTCTCTCCTTACCAAATTCATGGGTCATGAAATAAAATGCTACAATTTCATGGAAAATTCATGGCCACAAAAGAGCCCATGAAATTACATTTTGCAGTTTTCATGGGCCATTAAATGGCTTTCATGGGGTATTCACAGAAAATTCAAGGCATTTTCATAAAACTGTGGCTCATATTTCCAAATTTAGTGGAGCATGACTGAAGGTTTTGTAAAGTAAATAAAGCTTGTGTTCCACCCAATAGGCTGAATGAGCTAAATTAAAAAGATGCAACTGCATAGAGGACAAGGTGACTTATTGGGCCAGCAATTCATTCCGGGTTCAATAGCACAAAGCACCCTTTGAATTATACTAAAGTACCCCTGGATGGAATACTTGTTGATTACAATTTAGCTCCCAGCAGCAATCACTTAACCTCCTGGGTGAAGAGAGACACTGTGAGATGTAGTTTTCTTGGCTAAGAACACAACACAATGATCTATAGGCCATCGCTTGAACCAGTCCAATTAATACACTTTTTAGCCACTGCATCTCGTTATGCTAGCTTCATTGTCAGTGCGGGAGATTAATCTGGTTCACATATTGGGTTAATCCTTTGAGAGTGTTACCATCCTGTTCATTTTCTGAGATAAACTGCAGTTCTATCAAAATTCCTTATATGTACTTTCAAAAAGAGAACATATTTCACATGCAAGCTAATTAACTATAAGAAAAATATCCAACTAACGTGGCATTTGCCTGACAGCACATAGAGTATTTGCATTGCAGCTGCTTCAATTGAAAAGTTATACACCCACTTACATAATATGTACCTTTAATACTTTAATGGGTATACTCCTAAAACAGTATACACTATACTAGGAACGTACCCTACCCATACCCTGTTGGTATGCTGTTTCTTGGTTTGACATAAAGTGAGTTTGGAGAGATATTGTCTTTCTCATATGCTTGGTGTGAAAACTATCACACTTTATGAACAAATCTTTCACTAACTCTTAGATAGCAAGTGCATCATTGAAAAGTGTGATTCTTTGATCTGGGATCAGCTGTCACACTTTCTACATCACACTTCTCATCACACTTCTGAATGTGTGAATGTTAAAAAATCACACATGGAAAGTGTGATTATTAGTGGGATAAAGTGTGATTCCAAGGATCACACTTCAATCACACTTTTAAAGTGTGATCACACATGTGATCACACATTTATTTTTGCATGGGATAACCTGGTTTCTATTAAAGATGGTATTAAGAATCCAGAAGTATCACTCCCTGCCACTTTCCCCCTTCCCATTAATGAGATGCTACTCCATCAGTGGGTTATACTCATTGGTACACTGTATGCCATTACTGCCACATGACTAAGGACAAACTCCTTTTACCTCATTGTAGCTGAGGCATCATATGCCAAATTGTCCCATTGTAACTTAATTTAATTGTTACTTCTACGTATAAATTAAGGTGTATGTTGTCTGCAACATGCTCAGTTTTATGAATTCTCTTTTCTTTTATCATGTTAAGGTCTAGTGCACTTTGCAGTGTTAATGACAACCAGAAAAGATGGACGGTATTTGGCATTGCACTTAACAAGGTTTTAGTTGAGCAAATTCATCCCTTTGTGGAACAAGAAGTGAACAAAGAATATGGAAAAGTCAAAACTAGCCATGGCATTGATACTCAGAGCACATCTGGACGACTTAAGCACTGGCCATCATTTTTGAAATATGAGAATATCAATGGTAATGACGCACTGCCCAAGGTGCATGGAAAGTACAATTACTCTGTATTCGACTGCCGAGTCACCTCACATTTGGACTTTGCCAAGCTGTATGTGGAGAACTTCATGGCCAAGTTCAATGCCTTTGATGAACACTGTGATGCATCCGCAGTGGTCACCCTGCTTGGCAAAGTCCCAGTGTTCTCTGCTGCTGTACAGAGTGCTGCAGGTGATGTTCGCCAAGCAAGAAATGTCTGGGCACACTGTGCATTCAGTGACTGGGACCCTGTGAAATTCAGACAGAGTTTTGATGTGATGGAACAGCTGGTGAAAGCTCTTGGTCTGCCAGCTCCTGATGAGAGAACACTGTTAGAAGAACTGAGAGACTGGGAGAAGAAAGGTAATCAATATTATGTGCAAGCTTAACATTACATTTTCCTCAACATGTGTGATTTGTTGTACATGATAAGGCTGTATGTGTATTATTAGTAGTTAATGTCGATCGACATATCGGTTGATAGTCTGAATTGATATATCATTATATTATTTTTTATTATATATTGGTCGATTGTTGGTCGATTGTCAGCCTATCAAGTCACTTAATAGCCGCCCAATATATTTAACAATTAGATTATGAGCTAGAGATTTCTATCATGCATAGAAATCAAGAGCAAATAATCTAATTGTTTTAGTATAAATCTACTAGTTGTTCAAAACTAAGCAAGTAAATTATCCAAATTCTCCTTGCAGACACTTCAAAAACGCAAAGAAACGGGCGCCATTTTGTTGACAATCGCTACTCACTATCTATCACACACTAGATAGCGAGTAGAGTAGCCAATCAGAGAACGGCATTCGTGATAGAACAGATTTATACTAAGAATCAATATATATGGGTCAACTGTCAGTCGATACATAGATTGATACATGCTGATACTTCACTGATATTTCACCGACACCTGACACCAATTTGCATCACCAATACATTACCGAGACTATCAGATGCCTGTCAGTCAACAATCGACTGTTAAGGTAATAATGCCAAAAATAAGACTTGGGAACAGCTCATCGTTTTATTCATTTTATTTGACATACTTCATTGACCGACTGTTGGTCGATACATTGACCAATGCCTTGGGCGACACTACCATAGGACTACATATAGTAACTGTTATCATGTTATAGTACACATACAGGTGTAATCAGTATTTTACATTTTGATGTCATGTTTCATAAAGGAGCAGGAATGTTTTATCAAGTTTAAAACACAAGGTGCAGCTGAGTGTTTTAGGAATTGATGAAACATTGTGAATTGTGAATTTATTGAACGGCTTAAAAAACTTTACTGTATCCACTCTTACACTAAAATTTAGATTATGGGTTATTTTGGCCAGAAAACTGGATGTAAAATTTAGCCGTGTCTTTATCAGATATAGAGACACTCATTAAAAATTAATTTCTTTTGTATGTCCTTCATGAATTATTAATGAGATTTTTAAGGATAGTGCATATAAAAAGCCAAAATTTTGGATAACTGAATGTCAGATTTTCATTATGATTATAGCATATGCAGCAAGAGGTTTCTGTCATTTCTCTTGATGGAACAATTTTTCATCTATGAACCTGTCAATCTGTCTTCGTTTTCACCTCTAGGTAAAATAAGATAATATGTATCCATCACTGCAGTTCTTTTTGGCATCTCTATTAATTACTGACAATGCTAAAAAAAAAATAATAATAATAATAATAATAATAATAATAATGATAATAATAACTTTATTTCATTGTCAATCTTCTAGCCAGCCTATAATAGGCTTACTAATCGGGGACACATCCTACTTAAAATGTACAATAATCTTTTGGATTTACAATCATAATAAAATAAGGCTACAAGGCTACAATGACTCTATACAATAGTAAAGAACATATCTAGTAATTAAAACTTAATTAAGAACTATAATTTTTATCTATATAATCTATTTCTAGCAACTGCATGCGGGGCATAAATGAATATGAATAATTATATGAAGATCAATTATATTGAACTGTGGATTAGACAAATGAAGATGTCAATGATTGTTGTAGTTTTGAATGCTACTAAAGGAGTAGCCAAAAGAAACCTGAAAACATGTCAGGCTTTTAGAGATTGGAACCCATGACCTCTGATACTGGGAGCTGGTCATTTCATTGGTTCGTAATAAACCCTCGAGTGATGAAGTGCTGCACATGAATATGAATATGTGAAGACTATGTATCAAGCTGTAGATTAGTCAAATGAAGATGTGAATCAAAAGATTGTTGCAGTTATGAATGCTACTAAGAGCAGTTAGCAAGACAAACTATCCAGTTAGTTGCCCTATTTCCGGACACTTTTTGCAAAACTGTAATATCTTACCTCAAAACAGCACTAACAAGCTAAAATTTAGCCACAATGTATCTTCTACTAGTGGTAATTAGTGAGTGAAGTTTTATCGGTTGAAGCTCTTTGGTTTCTTTGTAAGAACGTCTGCGTAGGAGGCAACGTTAAATTCGGTGCCCTATTTCCGAACAATCGTTGCGAAATAAATACTCCTTTCTTCTTTCAAACATTCGTCTCGATCTCGGGAAAATACATATTATAAAAGTCAAATAAAGACACATTCCTTCAAAAAATTACATTCTGTCAGAATTTTTAAGTATTTTCTTTCATTTTAGTGAAGAAGTCATCAGACCACAAATGCCTGAGTTCAGCAAGATTCTCATTCTTGATAAACTCGCGCAGTGGTGGAGTCAAAAATCGTTATTCTTAAAACAGCCTTTTTGTTTTTACATTCAGAACGATAAATTAATCTCAAAAACATATGTGGCTTGTGATACGCTATTAACCCCTCCCCTCCCCTCCCCTCCCCTCCCGACATACGCTGGGTGAAATTTACAACGTTCAGTTCATGGCTTAACCTGTGACCCATGATGGTGTTATAATAAAAATTCTTTACAGTATGGAGTTTGATATCCGGGGGTTCTCCCTATAATGGCCTATACGACCGGGAGGGTCCGCCCGAAAGGGGAACCTTTTGCATGCTTCAGGTACATAAAAGGGTAGGGATTTCACGAGTCGAAGTATATGAAAGGGTAGGGAAATCTGTCATTGAGGTATTTAAAATGGCCCGGCTTTCATTACAATATTTCAAACACACATACTTTACGACTGTACTGTTTTAATTTATTGAACTCTACAAGAAAATGACAAGAAGAGATCCTGTTTTAGGTATACGAAAGGGGTACGATTTGTCAATGAAAGGTGTACGAAAGGGGTGCCTTTTCTGCCAAAAATGGTATATAAAAGGGTAAGGGTTCGGACCTTGGGTCGGAGCCTCCCCGTATTAAAATTATTTTAGTCCCCCCCCTAAAATAAGATTAAATAAGATAAACATTGTTTCAACCACTGGAAACAACGAAAGAGAAGGAAGTTTAATCAACACTAAAACAGGTTAGCTTAAAAATAGGAGAAACAGTAGTCCTTTTAGCTGCACGTATATTTTGTCGAAAACAAAATACAAACTATCGCGCATTTTGCGAGAACAGACCACTTAATTGAAATGATATAATTCGATGCTCGATAAAAATGACATTTAATAAGAAACAAATTGTACTTACCTCGACGGAAATCTAAATCTTCCCGCCTAAACGGCGCGTAGCTCGGCCACGAAAAGAACAAACAAAAGCGGACTAGTCGATAAGTCTTCGAAACGTGTCGTTAGCCGGATTTGTTTCGGTTTTGCAACAAAATACAGAATCGTAAAGCCGAAGTGTGCAGAAATAGGGGTGTCCTGGAAATAGGGCAACATACTGCAGTAACAATTACTAACAATGTTCAGTATTTTAAAAAATGCACTGACTTGATAGCATGCTAAAAAGTAAGTCCTGTCCTTATGGCACATAGCCAAACATCAGTTCAGTTGTGACCCTCAAATGTGATCAGTTAATCAGGCAAGGTGATACCTTAGCCAGCCACTTTTCGTTTCGCTTTCAAAAGGAAAAACCCTGGCCCACCCCTCAACTAATCACACCATCTAGTCAGCCCCCTTGTCTCCTTTTTTTTAATCAGACCCCCTTAATTTTAATAGTGCATGGCATGCTAGTCAGAGCCCTTCCCACCCCCACCCCTCAACTAATCACACCATCTAGTCAGCCCCCTTGTCTCCTTTTTTTAATCAAACCCCCTTAATTTTAATAGTGCATGGCATGCTAGTCAGAGCCCTTCCCACCCTGGCCCACCCCTCAACTAATCACACCATCTAGTCAGCCCCCTTGTCTCCTTTTTTTAATCAAACCCCCTTAATTTTAATAGTGCATGGCATGCTAGTGAGAGCCCTTCCCACCCTGGCCCACCCCTCAACTAATCACACCATCTAGTCAGCCCCCTTGTCTCCTTTTTTTAATCAAACCCCCTTAATTTTAATAGTGCATGGCATGCTAGTCAGAGCCCTTCCCACCCTGGCCCACCCCTCAACTAAGCACACCATCTAGTCAGCCCCCTTGTCTCCTTTTTTTTAATCAGACCCCCTTAATTTTAATAGTGCATGGCATGCTAGTCAGAGCCCTTCCCACCCCAACCCGTCAACTAATCACACCATCTAGTCAGCCCCCTTGTCTCCTTTTTTTTAATCAGACCCCCTTAATTTTAATAGTGCATGGCATGCTAGTCAGAGCCCTTCCCACCCTGGTCCACCCCTCAACTAATCACACCATCTAGTCAGCCCCCTTGTCTTCTTTTTTTAATCAAACCCCCTTAATTTTAATAGTGCATAGCATGCTAGTCAGAGCCCTTCCCACCCTGGCCCACCCCTCAACTAATCACACCATCTAGTCAGCCCCCTTGTCTCCTTTTTTTTAATCAGACCCCCTTAATTTTAATAGTGGATGGCATGCTAGTCAGAGCCCTTCCCACCCCCACCCCTCAACTAATCACACCATCTAGTCAGCCCCTTGTCTCCTTTTTTTAATCAAACCCCCTTAATTTTAATAGTGCATGGCATGCTAGTCAGAGCCCTTCCCACCCTGGCCCACCCCTCAACTAATCACACCATCTAGTCAGCCCCTTGTCTTCTTTTTTTAATCAAACGCCCTTAATTTTAATAGTGCATGGCATGCTAGTCAGAGCCCTTCCCACCCTGGCCCACCCCTCAACTAATCACACCATCTAGTCAACCCTCTTGTCTCCTTTTTTTTAATCAGACCCCCTTAATTTTAATAGTGCATGGCATGCTAGTCAGAGCCCTTCCCACCCTGGCCCACCCCTCAACTAATCACACCATCTAGTCAGCCCCCTTGTCTTCTTTTTTTAATCAAACCCCCTTAATTTTAATAGTGCATGGCATGCTAGTCAGAGCCCTTCCCACCCTGGCCCACCCCTCAACTAATCACACCATCTAGTCAGCCCTCTTGTCTCCTTTTTTTTAATCAGACCCCCTTAATTTTAATAGTGCATGGCATGCTAGTCAGAGCCCTTCCCACCCTGGCCCACCCCTCAACTAATCACACCATCTAGTCAGCCCCCTTGTCTCCTTTTTTTAATCAGACCCCCTTAATTTTCTTCAGTCCCTCCCTCCACTCCCTTTCCCCGCAGATGCCTGAATGTTCTTCAGGCATTTTATTGATAGTTTGGCGTGGCTAAAGAACGTGGCTTGTTTTAACAATGACTTCGTTCTAATTATCGGGATTCCACTGACTTTCTTTTTTTGTGTTGCTTTTATAAAGGAGAGAATTTAAGGACACTATCCCACGAGGCATCGCTTTAGTATACACCAAAAGCCCAATTTTTTCTGGGTGTTGATCCACTCATTCTTTTCCACACAAGGTACCTTGCTGTGCATGAACACTCCAGTGGACCCTGCCCTGTTACAGTTGGTGCAGCATCATGTAAACGCACTCAAAACAGATGTAGACAAGCTGACCTTTGATGTGGATGATGAAAGAGGAGCGGTGAAGAAGGCACTGCATGATGTTGAAGGACATCTGAAGGAACTGGAAAACCGAGTTGAAAGGGTCGAGGAGGGTGTAAAAGATCTCCAAGATGAGCAAATTATTTTGCAGCAACGTGTAACGCAAATGGAAGAACAAGTGAAAGCTGCCATCCCTCGAATAAGTTCCGGTAATTGAAATAACTTTTATAAATATTTATCCTTTATTATATAAACACCAATGTAATACTAGGTTAGCTTTCGCGCAAAAACATGATATCTTTACACGTGAAAATCACATGTTATCATGAAAAGATAACTGTTATTATGGTTACATGATAAATCACGCCTTTCACAGCGAAAATGAAATGGTTTGGTATTTCAGTGGTGTTTATATAATTAATAGAACATCACATGGCTGCTTGGAGATTCGAAATTTCTCTTCTCGTGTTGAAAAATATTTCATGAGTGAGCGCAGCGAACGAGTGAGAAATTTCGTATCTCCGCGCAACCATGTGATATCCTCTATTTATTAAACTGTGTTCTATCACTGAATGTCAAAAATATATCTAAGAATAGGTGCCAAGTATTTACGACGCAACGCTCTGTTGAGTTACATTTCTCATAACTTGGGTGGAAAAGAAAACGCGGTAATCTACAGGCAAACTAATCATAATGATTTAACCGCAATTTCTTTCAAATTGCGCTTATTTTTTTCTTTCAAAATTAAACACCAATAATTTGACTGTGTTTCAACTTACATTGTGTACAGTGAAACTTGTGTCAGTGGCGATAAATGGGCAATAGTCCGTTGCTCAAACAATTACTGTAAAGATGTTTTCAGCTCACGAGATTTACTGAAGATTCTTTCAAATACAATAAAAAGCCTTATATAAGCAGGGTTCTCCCTAGTTTTCGGCAAGCAGGTAAGGGACCTTTCCAAACCGGTAAAGCATTTGGTTAATGTTGGACGTTCTGCAAAGGATAAGCGACAATCAAGTTGAACTTTTGCACCGTATGGGTTGAGCTAACGTCAGTGCTGTCCCTGTGAGTATAAAAATAACCTTCACACAATTTTGACTCTAATAATGTTGGATACGCAGATAACATTGTTGGAAACACGTCGCTTCGGGGTCTGACTTCAACAATTGCCACCTCTGCCATTAGGCTCTCGGATTGGAGACTGGGCCCTTAACTCTGATTGGTCTTTGCAATGCAACATTGTTGAAAGGGCGGCTACACGCTTCAACATTTGTTGTATGTTGGACAAAATGTTTGATCGAAATCAAAACATTCTTCCAACAAAAAATGTTGAACAAATGTCATCAAACATGCATGCTACACGTTCTAACATTGCTCATCCAATAAATGTTTTATAACAATGTTTGAACGTGCAGCTGGGGCCTTATTAGGCACGTAAAGAAGTGATGAAAGCACGGAAGAAGTAGGAAGTAGACTACTTTCGTGCTCTCGTCACTTCCTTGCGTGCCTTATAACAGAACAAAGCTTTTTATTTGTTTTATAATATAGTTTTTCCCACGCTTGTAGCTAAATTCGTTTTGAGAAAACTGAGCAAATTTTATTTTCAGCTTGCGTGCGATGGCGTCAGTGATCGTACATGTTGCGTCAACACTGTGTCTTGTTGTAAAAATTCTTTTTAACTGGCGGTTAAAACCGGTCAGGTAAAACAAGCAGCACTTACAATTCGTGTCTTCTGTTCTAGTTTATGACTGCACTATTTTAATCGAGAAGTTTTTAAAGTCCTACTAAGACGAAATTCACATCTTTCCTATCTAAGCCATTTTAAAATATTAAAAAAACTAGTCTGTACGAGAAAAAGAATGCTGTTTACTATTTTCCGATATCTCTTCTTGTTCCAGAGATATTCAAGTTTTTAAAATATGCAAATGAGCTAAGTGATGACGCCATATACTCAACCGAATTTTTATCAAATATGATGAAGAAAGATATCTCAGCCAATTTGTATCAGAAATGTTTGATTCTTTGCAAAACAATTCTACTAGATGTGCTTCACAATATGAGCTTATCAGCATTGTTACCATGGCAACATAGTGGGTTCCAGACCTCCCTGATATTCAGGGCTTTACTTGCCACCATTGGCATTGTATTTTGATCTTTGCCAATAGTGCCTCATCTGCATGATCCAGAAAACATATAAATATGTTAGACACGAAAATTTGGTTTATCAACGGAGTTGATAATGTAAATTGACCACCGTACTGGGATTCGATTAGCTGACGTTTCGAGCGTTAGCCCTTCGTCGGAGCGAATCGAGGAATTGTGGGTTGTGTATGGTTTATATACAGCATTGTTACCATACCATACACAACCCACAATTCCTCGATTCTCTCGAAACGTCAGCTAATCGAATGCCATTACGGTGGTCAATTTACATTATCAACTCCGTTGATAAACCAAATTTTCGTGTTTCACTCCCCCACCGACGCAGCACCACAGTTTCTTTAGAAACCGATCCCCTTTATAAATATGTTAGGTCGAGTTCGTGGTCTAAATGTTTTTCAGGCTGAAAATCACTAAAATATTGAAATCAGGTTGGGGGGACTGGAAAAGAGTGAGTTGCCATGGAAAAGGTGTGTTGCCTGTAGAACTATCAGATTACCAAGTTTCAATGCTGTCTGCTGCAAATTGACCAAGATAACTCTATTTGTATACTTTATGTAATACTGGGTTAATACTATGACGTCATCAGTAATCTCATTTGCATATTTTGAACATTTTTCAAACTTAAATATCTCCGGAACCAATGAAGATATTAACAAACGGTAAACGGCGTTTTTTTTATCTCTCCTGGAATTCTATGTGATAAACCTAAAAAATAGAGGGGTAAAAATTTGATCTTAGTAGCACTTTAAATTGAAGCTTTGAACATTTGGTTTAATCTTTGTTGCTTTTGTTCAGGACTGAAACTCGTATTTATCTCTCGAGTGGATGTAATTAATAATCATCTACACTCGTTTTGGACGCAAATCAAAAAGTAGTTAAATGTTTTGTTTGTTTCGCTTGCGAGGGAACGATTGTTTTTACTTAGCTTGGCTGACTGTTTTTCGACGTGCCACCACTGAATACGTAATTGCAATGTAAAATTAAAGGTTAATGTCACTTGTGTTTCCAGAAGTTGCTGAAATTGCTCTCGCCGCTGCGTGACTCGGACAATTTCAGTAACTTCTGATTCTGAAAAACCCGTAATATTAGTAATAAGCTTATTATGCTGTTATTTGTGGTGTTACTCGCAGAAGCATCTTCCAAATCCATTGAGGCTCATAGTCGTTTTCTAGGTCGTACAAGACGTCTGAGTCAAAATAAAAAACCTAGAGAAAACTTCGGAAATTGATCTGCCAGTTTTTATTTGGGGCGACTCGATGGCCGTGCTACTGTACTCTCATAAAGCCCGCTGTTTTAACCAATCAGAGCGCGCATTATATCGGAACTTTATTATAATTAGTAAAACTTGACAACTAAGGGAATCAAGGACTGCTGCATGTTGTAACATAACTAAAGAAAAGCGCGCGCTCTGGTTGGTCAATTAACCATTTACTATTTGCCCATGGCTGAACGCTGCTGATGATAGCTGGCGTGTGCACTGTTTATAAACGATGTTTATGTTATGTTATAAAACAAACGAAGAAGCCTCAAGAAATGAAGACTCAAGAAGCTAGAGTCTAGTAGAGTAGACTCTTATGCTTCTCTTGTGCTTAGCAACCCCTCGCGTGCACCCATAACTCAATAGTGCACGCCGATCCGTTTTCCATTTGTTAATTGGTTGATGTTTTTCGCAATTGATAGGTCAACCGTCTATACCTACGGCGTCAGCATCAAACGACATTGGTTTATCCACAACGCCTTTGCAAAGCTCTTCAAAGGACAGGAAACTGGGAACTGAAGGTATTGATTCTTCAAATGAATAAGATTTCTTGTTCTAATTTATTCCTGGACAAAGAATGGCAGCATTACCCTCATTTTTAGTGTAGAATAGTAACGCAAATGGTACGAAGAGTGTACCCGTACGTTAGTGTTCAGCCTGTCAGTCACTGTGGACAGACGTACCCGTTCGCTCGTTGAACTCTCCTGCTTCCAGTGGAAAATTAGCCTCCCACGCAGTCGTTTTTAGGGGACTCGTATTTCACCTCCTCCCCACAAACGCCTGCTTACCCGAAGCCAACATTCCTTTCCCGCCGCTTGGCCAATCACATTTTACCTACTAAATTCTGGAAGGTTGACCTTGGCCTCGCGGGAATTATAGTTCAACATTGCAGAGACAGAGCTTGAGCGAGCTCTGATTACCGTGTACTCTGCGTTCAGAATTCCTCTTTGAATGCCTATCAACTGACTTCAATTTAAGAATTTGTCAGAGGAAACAGCGACATTTTCGTCAATTTGCCCACTAGTTACGATAGCCACTTGTTTATCAAGCTTCGCCTTCAATCTTGGATATCCTCGCCGCTACTCCTGGTCCTGTTGTAGCTGTTGTGGTCACCTCTCGTGAATTTGATGAAGGGTCAAGTCAGTTATTTAAAGAAGTATTGGCGTATCGTCGGTTAGTCTGAGTAATTTGGAGGAAGGAGACTTTGCCATCGGTAGACCACAGCGCGCAATGGATCGAGCGAGCGGCGAGGCAGCAAGCTACATAATTTTACCGTCCGCTTCGCGTGAACTGAAGAAAAAAAGTAGACGAATTGGCACAGTCTATGTCACCGGTGTTTGATAACCTTTGGCCGCTTCTCCAGGACTTTTTGGGGTCGTGGTGTGGGAGAATTTCATCTGATTTAATGCAGGACCATGAGAGATCCAGCTTTGTTGTTGTGCCATGTGTGATAATTTCACGCCGGTTAATTACTCTACGTTTGATGGACTGATAAATGCTTCAGATCTGTAACTCGGTCGCGTCTAAATTCTTATTCGCGTTTACGAGTTTTTAAGGTCTCTCGTAACACATCGTATTACTAAAAAACAAATCGGCTCCAGCGCTTTGATACGTTTACAAATTCGCGAGAGAAAGAAACACGCATTAGGTTCAATAATTTTACTTGTCAGCGCTTGGCAGTTGCTCGATCGTGATTGGCTAGGACGCCCACGAGCCAAACAATGGGAAAGGAATGTTGGCTTCGGGCAAGCAGGCGTTAGTGGGGAGGAGGTGAAATACGAGTCCCCTAAAAACGACGGCGTGGGAGGCTAGTGGAAAATCTGATAAACGTTGATTAAGTACATGTGAATCATTAACAGGTGAAACATTAGTGGCAGTTGGTCACCATGCATCTACAGCAACGAATGAGGCTACACCGACAGTAAACGACGTTGTCAAAGCTCTAACTCAACCTGAGGAGTGTGAAAACACAGTCGTCACGACAACAAATAACAATAAAGATCGCACTTCCATTTCGGAAACCAGTGAGTCAACATCCAAACTTGACAACGAAGCATGTCCTCGAAGCAGTGTTCGAGAATTGTTGCCCTCCCACGTGTCTTCCTCTTGGACTGGAATGTCAGATCTAGACGGGGGAAGAAAAGTGGATCAACAACGAGAATCGGAAGAAAGAAATTTAAGAGGTGGACAAAGAGACCTAACAGAAGACTCCACGGGCGGTCGTAGATGTAAGTAACTTGTTTCTCGTCTTGTCTGGTTGGGTTCACGTCATGTTGGGATAGAAAATATTCGTGTTTTTCGTAAAGTATGTAAGGGACGAGGAACTGAAAAATCTTTTCAACTGATGTTCAGGTCACCGATAAATTCTTTTTCCGATAGGTACCCCAAGGCCTCGCGGAGTCGAAAGGAGAGACACTTTCTATGAGAAAGGCTCTGTTTTGGACGCTGAAGAGAATAGGGAGTTGGAATTCAAGTCACTCGTCAACGCTCAGCCGTCTTCTCTACCATGGAAAATAATGGAAAAGGCAAAAAAGTTTATCTGTGCTTGTCTAAATGCTGGCAGCAGAGGAACCATCTACTTCGGTGTTGGAGACAGTCTTGAGAAAGGTTCAAAGTATCAGCATGGAGAAATTCTTGGGCTTGACGTAGAAAATATCAGGGATGATATCAACAAAGCCTTCCAGTTTGTTCTTGATGACCACATTAGAAGCGATAATGGACCATTAGAAAAGGGCGGAGAACAGAATTGTGTTAGTATTCACTTCGTCCCAGTGAAAATCCAAGGAAATCGCTCCAGCTTGTATGTCATCGAAATAGAGGTGGCTCGAGACTGGCGATTTTGCAAAGAGAGAATTTATTACTCCAAAAGTTGGACCGAGAAGCGATGTGGAGACAAGGATTCTACCGGAAAGAAAGCTCTGAGTGACTTCTTCAAAGTGAAAGACGAGGATGATGACGTGGCGATTCGCACCAATGGGGCATCCTGCTGTCTAAAACAAGTTGAAGTGGATAGACAAGTGAAGAAACCACTTGAAGCAAGATACAAGGAATTTAAACGAAAGACAAAATATGGTTAGTATAACGCTTTCACAGTGCTAATTCAAAAAGGTGATTTCGTGCGGTACTTGTACTGCGTACTTTTCTCATCGCCGGTAGTACCAAAACGTGAAAGGCTCTGGTTCAACTTTCGTGTTTCCGAACTGAAAAATAAGTTCAGTTTACAGAGATGTTCAGTTGCGACTAAAGGTAAACCTCTCTCCAAAAGTTAAGCGATTTAAATTTACGTACCAATGGTAGGCTGTAAAAGCCATTAGATAAGTAGTACAATTCTTGCATTGAAACCACTGACTCAAAAAATATTAAAGCCACACCATTACTGAAGAAAAGGACGATTTTCTCACTTTTTTGGTTTATTTTTTCTTTGCTTTCTTTTTAGGTGGCAACGAAGTAACTGAAGGTATGTGCTGAGAATCCTTAGTTGTTTTTGGCAAGAGCTCAAGCAAGTCTTAGTTACTTGTTGTAAATTAGTATGAACTGGAAACTGGTCAGATTGCATGTGATTATTTGTAATGTGGTATTTCGGATTTCAGAGTGATTCTCGAAGGACATCTTGGAAGTTATATCTCTTGAACATAGAGTCTAAATGTAACGACAATTTGTTTTGTACGTCGTGAGTTGCAGAATTCTTGCTGCATTTCTGTAGGTGTCATAATGTAACTTTCGAGTTTATCGCCATGTTTATTACTCGTTACTCATATGGCAGCTCTTTTATCTCTGATCAAGAACCAACGTGTAACTATTGTTTTAATAGATATTGAAAGACTCGGGGTTTCGCGAAAGTCCCGAAGCTTCACTTACCTAATTAATCTTCGAGTGAAATTGTCAAACGAGATATTTGCTGGCGAATAGAATTTTTATGTTTTTCCCCTGGTCTTTTTAGCTACTTTGGACTGTTGTCGGTAAGAAATATTTTAATGTTATGTAATCGATCTGAACACGTGAGTTAAGGTGCGTGACTTGACAGGCTAGGGTTGAGGGTGGCTCTTGTCAATGTATTGAATCCCCCATCTATTGTTTTGGGGTTAAGGTATATGTGACCTTGCAACCACGCGGTCATTCGTTCGAATACACTCGCCGTGCGAACATCTTACTTTTTCCCCTCCTTCTCCCCTTGCCCTGTCCTCTTTTCTTATTTGCATTAAACCATTGCTAAGGCGTTTTTCTGCCCTCGCCTTTACTGGGCATAAACCATTTTTGTGATTTAGAAGTGTATTTAAACGATTCAAAAAAAAATTACTTATTCATTAAATCGGCTTAGGGCCATGCTCTTAGCCAATTTTACTCCTAATAATATACATGAAAAAATGTCTCGATTCTGATTGGTTAAGAGAAATGCAGTTTTTAGAAAATACCGGTGCAGAAAAAAGGTAATTCGGTGCCGAAAAAAGGAAATACAGTGCAAAACAAGGTAAAAAACTGAGGATTCTGATTGGTTGATAAACAAAGGCGCTGCGATTGAGCCAATCAAACGCGGCCTCTGAATGGCGCAAAGTCTGAAGAGCTGCAACCGACTGTGCGAGCCAAAACAATGGCTGGCTTTGTGAGGAGGTTTTCTTTCTTCGTGACCGCAATAACAGCAGAGAAGCTGCAAAACAGCTCTAAAAGGGAGAAACGGCTGCGAAAAGCACTGTATTTTAGCTGTCTGTTTGGAAACAGTGGTGTCCAGAGAAGGGAGTTACCGACGTAATTGGAATTACCAGTCCGTTGATGGAGTGACGCCGAGATTAACAAACAAACAAGGACAAACAAGGCGAAGATAACGAACTAGAAAGCCTGAAGGTAATGATTACAGCACTTGATAGACACTTAGCAAACAAAGTAGCCTTATAGCTATAGCCTGTAATTGTTTAGCCAGTTTTCACAGCTAAAAACGCTTAAAAAACATCGAGAAAACTGTTGTTTTGGTTCACCTTATCTTCGTTGCGTTGCTTCTGCAACGTTAAGAAGCTATCTCGCAATTTTTTCATGTATATTATTAAGTAATCACATGATTTTTCTCGTGCAATTTGGAATAAATAAGCACTTGTAAATTTTTTCAAAGACCACAAATTGCACTCGCCCTACGGGCTCGTGCAATTTTTTAAGTCTTTGAAAAAATTTACTCGTGCTTATTTATTCAGTCCAAATTGCACTCGAAATCATGTGATTACCTATACAAATCAATTCCGTCTCTGTGTCTTTGTATCGCCCAGTAAATGAGCTCGGGAACTGCAGCCCAACGACTACATAGAATATATATTTTCGACCAGGGGAAAAGACATAAATACCATCTAGAATAAAACAAGACCTTTTAAAGGACAAAATAGAACCGTTTGGCATATAGTGCTGGATCACACTGTACTCAAACCTCAAAAAGAAAACAACATTATAAGCGCTTTGACGCTACACTTTTAATCATATTTATGTCTGTATATGCCAGTTTAAACAAGACATTGAAAGTTTTGCTACACCAAGTTTAGAGAAGGCGATTGACACGGCTATTACCACTTGTTTGTAGAACTTACTGTGGGACGAGGCCGAAGCCAAAACATTCAATATTAAATCACAACCACCCGTGGCAAAGCGCTAGTATTGTATGTAAGGTCCGAATTTTCGTCTGTGTTTGTTTGTTTCTTCTGTAGAGTTTACAAGTGATGAGAGACTAAGTCGAGGGGAATATGAACAGGGGAAATATATATTGTATTGTTTTGCTATTGTTATCAGCTATTGTTTCAGCCCAGGCCCTCCCCTGTTACAATCAAAGCCGCTACCAACTTTTCAGACAGTGAATAATGATCAGGGGTTATGTGATATATTCCCCTGAAAAGAACAAAGGAAACCGAGCCAACTGACAAATACGAAAACTTAAGATTCGTACCGACCGAAACAGAAGTCTCTGGCTTCTAACCGATCAATTATTAAGGTTTTGTTTTCCTTCTTTGTTATTCAGAAATTTCCAGTTGCGAAGCAGACATAGCCTTTTTTGCGGAGCGTCATGATGCAGACACAAGACAGTGGCTGTTTGATGATTTTAACAAGTGGTTTCGTGATCCTGGCGATTCCAGAGCTTATGTTCTGCTGGGCGATGCAGGAGTTGGCAAAAGCGTGATGGCGGGAGTCCTGGCACGGCGCACGAGGGAAGCTGGACAGTTAGGTGCTGCCTACTTCTGCCGTCATAACGATGGAACGAGAAACGATCCCAGGTATATTCTTGGGACTGTAGCTTGTCAGCTGATTGAATGCAATAGCGAGTACAGTAATATTGTGGGAGGGTGGGTGGTGTAAAAATGATGCTCGCCAATTCTAAGCTTGGTGTACTTGAGTTGTTTACCAAATTGTTACAAGAGCCTTTAGCTAAGTGCACTCATTGTGAACGGAGAAAGTTAGTCATTATTGACGCTTTAGACGAGACAGAATATCAGTCCAGGGAGGATTTTCTCGATCTGTTAGTGCATCGCTTTCCTTTGCTTCCGAGATGGCTTGTGTTTTTTATCACTAGTCGCCCTGAGGATAGCGTGCAGTTTAGGTTGAAAAAGTACAACCCATGCATTAAAATCTGCGCAGGAAACGGCGAACACCTCGACTTTTATCAGCAGCATGAGCGCGACATACGACGATTTTTGGAGAAGAGACTAGAATTCTCCTGTCTTCCTTACTCGCTTGAAGACATAACAGCGAAATGCAACGGATTGTTCTTGTACGCGTACTACATCGTGGAAGTACTTAATGATCCAGTACATTCACGTAAGATAGGTGACCTCAATGATCTCTTTCCAGGAGATATTGACGATTTTTTCAAGAGAATTTCAAACGAGTGTTTAACAAAGTAGGAGCAGACCTTACAGGAAGTTGTTCGGTTGTGTCATAGCCGCCCCAGCCCCTCTTCCCTTGTCATTTATTTCGTTCATTCTGAAGCGAGAAAACTCAGATCTTGATGAGCAAGAGGTAATTGATGTCGTCTCGCAATTTGTAGTGTTGCGAACTTCTGATGAGACGTTCACCTTTCTACACAGTCTGATCCCGTCTTGGTTGACCGACAGAAAGAAAGCCTCTCGAAAATTGTTGATCGACAGGATCAAGGCAGGCGAGTACCTTAGGGACATTATTCTCGGATTACTTCCTTCGGTAGTCGATGACAAGTCGAAAAGACCTCCATCCGTTGAAAGGGATTTAGCTGACTACGTGTTGCATGCTGGGGTCCGCGTTTTGTGTGGATACGACGAGAAGGATTCGTTGGACACTGTTTACAGTTGCTTGACAATTACCAATTTATTCAGAAGAGGATCCAGAGAAGCCGAAGCGAGATTTACTCTGTCGTTAGTGATCTCAAGCTTTCTGTTTGCTGTGAAACCATTTGCGATGCAGAAAAAGAAATTCTTCAAGATATCTGCGCAGCTCTTGAAAGAAATATTTATGTTCTTGTGGAATGCCCTCACCTTCTACCTTCATGTCTGCGAAACGCGTCAAGTGATGTACAGAGGCAATTCGCCCTTCCTGGGGATATTTCAGTCACTTGGAAAAAGTTCAATTGGGTCCCAAACCCTCTTTGTGAAATCCCTAAGAACATTCGTTGTATATCACTTTCTCCTGATAGAAAGTTGTTGGCTGGAGGAGTAGAGCGGAGCCTTTATTTATTTGATGCTTGTTCTCTTAAAAAGGTGCACGGCCCTGTCGAAATATTAGAAAACTCCACTCTAAAACATTTGGAGTTTTCTGCAGACGGTAAATTTGTGTTTTTTGGAAGACTTGACAGATGGTTTTCTGTAGAGCGAGGATGTGTCCAGGAGTTTTCTCACTTCTTGTGGAACTCCAGGTTATATGAATGGGGTTTTTGTACTTCACATGATTATGTTATTGTATGGAAACCTGTCTACAGTGTTGGAAAGCATCGGACGGAGTGCATTGTTGACGTCCTTTGTTTGTGGGCCATTCAGGAGCTTCGCCAGCTCCATGATAATGAGGTGATTATTTATAATAGCCATCAGGACAGTTTTTGCAGGTCTGACCTGGAATTGGACCGATACCCAGCATCCATTCGTGAGTTTATAAGCATTGTCAAAGAATTGCGATGCATTGATTGGGACTCTTTTATACATCGTCTACCAAAAGTAAAGGATTTCAGGGTAAGTTGGAAACTCTGTGACGACTGTTGGATATTTGAGCGCGAACACCAGCAACCTACCCTGGCACTTGTTCGACAGCGCATCATCGATCTTTACTCTGACATTTTCGAATATCAGGTTTGGAATTTACAGAGTGGAACAAATATCTTAGACGAAGTGTTTAATGCTGACGTTCAGCTGAGTCAGTTTTTTATTTGTGTCACCTAACTGCCCTTCAGAATTGTGAAGAACTGTTTCGTGACCTTAAAGAAGACTTGTCACTTTGGAGTATAGCTTTAGTAAATGCCTTTGGATACTTGTTCCAGTTACCTTTTCATTATTCCCTTTTCAGTTTCATTGGAACGCGGGCGCTGCCAGTTTCGTCGCATTCCTCGTTCTTCCCTTACACCTTGCCGTATCCCTCGTCTCTCCTTAACATCGTACCAACAAAGTTTTTCAATCGTCTTTTTCCAGTTATCTTCAGGCAATCACCGGACGGAGAATGGATCGCAGCATTGTCCCTTCCAGAGAGTAGTTATGATTCAGTTTCATTTTTCAAGCGCAAAAGACAACATCATCACCTCTTCGATTCCAGAGAGCCTGTGCATGTTATCAAGGATGTGAATAAATTTGCTTTCACTTGCCATAGCAATGCTGTTGTGTACGTCACATGCGGTGGATCTCTTCATGCCTTAAGTCTTGAGACTGGTAACATTCTTTCAAGTATCTCTGGCTGTACTCCACTGCTGGACCTAGCTAAACAGCAAGTTGGGTATGCGTTTTGTTCCAAAAATGAAGAAATTAATATCTATTTTAGCGATTTTCCCATCAGAGTGTTGAATGATGTGTTAATACACTCCCCGAAGCCTTCAAACTGGGCACCAGTTGCAGTATCATTCATTTTACAGGGAAGCTTGCTCTCCCTTTGGTCTGATTTGACGCTGATAGTCTTGAAAACTGACCATAATGGGTCCGTTACAGGTATGACGGAGATGTCATTAAAACATCCGTCCAATCAAGACAGTCGAGTGCCCCTTGTGGAGAAGTGTGCGTTCTCGAAGGAGGGAATCTAATTGCCACTAACAAAGGTAACGAGTTATTAATGTTCTGTGGGTCCTCATTACTCGCTGCCGTCCTCGAAGAATCAGAAGAAGACAAGAGCTACGTTTCCTTTTTGATGTTTTCAGCGGACAGTTCTCTACTTCTTTATTGCATTAAAAAACGCAACAGTTACGCGCATGTTTACTTTTGGGATGTTCATGAAAAACAGCTGTCGTCATCTTTTGTTGCATCGCAATTGGTGTCCGTAAACTGCTGTTGGTTGTTGTCGGACAACTCAAAGTTAGTAATTTGCGGGGAATTGAGAGCTGAAATCTGGGAATATGGTGCGTGTTCGTGGCGCCTGTCAGAACAAGTCGAACTTTATTGGCCTTACAGTGTTTCCGAAAAATTTAGTCACTGCACAGTTTCATCAAACAATGAGCTGTTGGCTTGCTGCATTGCAGATGGGATTCACCTCTACCCCTTTTGTGCCCCCACAACACAATCCTTCCGACAACTACCACACGGTCATTTAGGAAGGATCGAATTTTGTCAGTTTTTAAAAGGAACCCGTTACCTGATTTCCTATGGCGTTGATGGTGCAGTTTTCCTGTGGGACTTGTGTGAATGGAAAGCTGTTGCATATGCAAGAATAGTGCAGGGGCTGGAAAACATTACGAGCATGGCTGTTTCTCCTGAGGATGACAAAGCTGTTTGTTTGACTTCCTTGCATCGATTTGTAATTATTAAACTTGGTGGACTTAAGTCAGGTACAGTGCCACTGCTGTCGTTGAGTATGACAGAAAGCCCAAGTTTCTTTTGCGAGACCAGTCGAGGGCAACTGCCAGAGCAAGCTTTGTCAGTGTTAGAGAGTAGAACGGCATCTAATGACGAAGATATCGCAGATGATACAGACATTGATCAATTGCTTGAAGAGATGGATTTTGTTTTGTCTTCTGAAGATAGTGAGGATGGCGATGAAGATGAATCAGATGAGATGCTCATCGACCAGTGAGGAGAGAACCCTCAACACAGTAATCACTGGACGAGTCTTAACATCGATCACTATCAATCATGTCCATGCGGTCCAATATTCACATACTGAGGTATTTGGTAGTAGCTCGATAGGCAAAGGAAGAATAAGCTTCATTTAAACCAGCCGTACGAATCCTAGTCGCCATACTATGTAGTATAGTAGCAAATCTTTAATTTTTAATTCATTCGATTTCCCTTTGGCTAAGTGCTCCATTGCCTGCGACAGACACGGAATTGACAGCGGCGCATGCGTCTTTCCTCTGTAAATCTCATTAATACGGTGAATGCCGAAAACCACATCACGAGTCAGTCCTTTATAAATTCTGCTTGAAAGGTAGTGAAGTTATCTCTATGGCAAGCTCGACGACTGGAGAAGCCATAAAATGACGATGACAGATTACGTTTTATTTTTTAGTTACTTACTGTCGTTTCAATGTACAGCTTCAAGTCTGTAAATTGACTTGTCTCACATTTGTCTTAGGTTGACGCGTTTTTGCCAAGATGTGTCAAATGCAGCGAAAGGCACGAGAAGGTAGAAATTTGACGGGTGGCATATGTCCTACAAACAGTTGCTGTTAGATGCCGTTGATTTGAAACCATTGATAAAATTTCGAAAACAGCTTAACTGATTTGAAATCGGAATCTGTCTTTGAACGTTAATATGGAGTAGTCCGGGAGAGAGACCTCAGCAACAGCAACACTGGGCAGTACGATAAACGAGCCATTTAATAGAGAGTGCAAGAAATGTTCAAAGGAAAAAGAAAACAACGAATGTACCAGTAGACATTATATTTTGTATCTTATGAATGGTAAAACGTTCTTCCCTGGACTTATTAGTGCTGTCTCGCAAATTTCTTTCAATTTGTAGTTCTTTAATTATTCCTCAAGAAAACACTCCTTTTAAATGTCATCAACTGCAACTAAGAGGTTGAGATGATAAGAAATTAACGCTGGGCGATGTTAACGTTTAGTTTTAGAAATGTGGAGTACATGTTAAGTAAAATATAATAGTGTTTGCAATTTGCTCTGAGAATTAAGTGTTTAACATAAACTTCTAGTGTCGTTTGTCCTTTTTCTCTACAGGGCAACTATGTTTTAGAGTACAACGTTTGGTTATAGTGTCCAAAAGCAAAAGACTTAGAGTAAATTAGAACAAATTTATGTTCCATATATTTTCGTAACATTACTAAAGAGTTATTTAAATTTTAAAATTTTGATAACGCATGAGCGTTTTTCTTATGAATTTCATAGACTGAAGAATATTTGTAATAGTAAGTGAGATAGGAATATTCTAGTTTTATAGACACATATTTCGAACTTACAATGTTGTTAAACAAGTGTAGTTTATAGTATAGAAGGCGGTTAACCCGTGATTTTCTTTGAAATTTAGACGAAGTAGTTTTTTTATGTTCATGTTAATAACGGACCTTGTAGGAAGTAATAATGTAAGCATTTTAGTCATTAGGCAGATTTAGCAATGACAACGGGGACTTCTTGGCAACGGCGCGTGCATCTAAAAAGCGACTTGACCAATGGCAGAGCAGCAAATTGAGCACCGGAAGTCGTGTTCAGTCCTTTCCGCGCGCTCTCGCGTCCTCAAATGACGTTCCCGTTCTGTTGCTAAATTAGGCTGATTTAGCAACAGAACGGGAACGTCATTTGAGGACGCGAGAGCGCGCGGAAAGGACTGAACACGACTTCCGGTGCTCAATTAAGAGGAGCCCGCAATCCTAATCTCGACGTTGCTATTGAGCATGCGCGGCATGTATGTAGCCTGATGCTGGCCCGATTTTTGTGGACTTCCACTAAAAATGAATAGGATGAATAACACGCAATTTGATCACGCGCATTTGGGCCCCGATGACGTGAAACCTGATCACGAGCTTTCGACCTTTGAGTTTGATCTCAAAGCGTGGCGGCGCCGGAGTGGCAGCGTTGTTCATCTTTGAATCAACAGGTAGTAAATTTTTGAAGGTTTATTTTATTTTTAGGCTAGATTATCCTCCCGTATAGAAGGGAAGGTATCATCGTTTCGTCTCAGTTTCTGTCCAAATGACATGTTCAAATTTTGCACATCGTCACAAATTTGTATGTTATATTTTTCCAATAAATATTTGTTGCGTTACAAAAATTCATCTTGACTCAATCTTTGCCCACAGTCTATAACATTGGCTTGGTTTTTCAACCTTAAGCTGTAGCAGATATTAGAGTACTTTTACGTAAACCGTGAATATAGACGGGGGAAGGGACCAAAGACACCCGGGCATGCCCTTATACGCACTGAACAATTTAAAGCCTGCAACCAAACATTTAGCACCCACCGAGCCGGAGAATGCCTTTTAATCATTTCTCTTAATAAAAACTGACCATCCTCCACTGACTTCACCTTTGAGAATAATACCAGACATCGAACTCGCCCGCACTTCAAAGACACGATTCAGGACCTAATAGTCAAACAAGAATTGTCGGCTACCGCTACTAATCTCATCATCACTACTCCGAGAACCTCGTGTATTTACTTTTTACCCAAAATCCACAAACCTAACAACCCGGGTCGACCTATCGTTTCTGCCTGTAGTTGCCCTACCGAACTCATTTCTAGCTATTTAGACAAGGTTATGGCGCCCATCGTCAAATCTTTGCCATCTTACATTAAAGACAGTCAACACGCACTTGAAATTTTCCGCGATTTCAATTTCACCGGCGAAGACAAACTAATTTTCACTATGGATATTACATCTCTATACACTGTCATTCCAAACGGCGAAGGTCTTCAAGCACTTAAGTATTTTTTCGATCAACGCACCGTCAAGGAACCTAGCTCGGAAACGCTACTCCGCCTAGCTGAACTAGTTTTAACACTTAACTGTTTTTCTTTCGCTGACAACTATTACAAGCAAATTAATGGTGTAGCGATGGGCACAAAAATGGGACCTAGCTACGCCAATCTTTTTGTAGGGTACGTCGAGTACCAATTCTTCAATCAGTACAACGGTCCTAAACCTGAACTCTACGGTCGCTACATTGACGACTGTATCGGCGCAATTTCATCTAGCAAGGAGGAAATCAACCAATTTATAACCGCCGTTAATTCCTTTCATCCGGCTCTAAAATATACCTGGGAAATTTCGGAAACTTCCCTGGCCTTTCTCGATATCAAAGTTTTTATCAGCGGCAACGGCTTATGTACCAGTGTGCACTACAAACCCACCGATTCTCACAGTTATTTGTTGTATTCATCTTCACATCCATCTCATGTCAAAAACGCCATTCCCTATTCTCAATTTCTTAGACTTCGACGTCTATGTAGTGATGACTCTGATTTTTCCAACAAATCAGAGGAAATGTGCCATTTTTTCGAGAAACGTGGCTATCCTGATTCTGTAGTTCAATCGGGCCATCACCGCGCTCAGCAGATTGATCAACAGTCAGCACTACAGACGTCACAAAAGGAAAAGAATGACAGAATTCCATTCACCCTCACATTTCACCCGAATAATAACCCAGTTAAAGCCATCATTCTTAACAACTTTAAGATACTGCAAAATGATCCAGAAACTGCTAGAATCTTTTCGGAACCACCGCTGATTTCATTCAAACGCGACAAAAATGTAGGTAACTTTCTAGTTAAAAGCGCATTCAAAACAACTGAACAACCTGGCACTTTTAAATGCGCGCGCTCGCGATGCAAAACTTGTCCTTTCATTCAAAACACTGACAAAATATCGGGCCCTAAGCGATCTGTTAAGATCACTGATCGTTTCACGTGTACCTCCGCAAATGTTATCTATTGCATAACCTGCACATTATGCAAAAAGGTATACATTGGCGAAACAGGAAGACGACTAGGTGACCGATTCCGAGAACATCTTCGTGATGTTGAGAAAGATGACAAAGACGCATCCAAACCTGTCGCTCGGCATTTTAATCTCCCTAACCATTCCAAACAACACATGTCAATCTCCGGCCTTTCCCTACATCAAGGTACCACGGAAAGCCGTAAAAATCTCGAGCAAAAACTGATCTTTCAAATTGGCACTCTTAATCCCCACGGTATCAACGAGCGCTTTTCATTCAATTAATTTATTCCTGTTTTTCACGTTACCATGTTACCACCAATAGCGTAGCTCCATTTTCTGTATATAAACCATACACAACCCACAATTCCTCGATTCGCTCCGACGAAGGGCTAACGCTCGAAACGTCAGCTAATCGAATCCCTGTACGGTGGTCAATTTACATTATCAACTCCGTTGATAAACCAAATTTTCGTGTCGCACTTCATAACCTTTGGTTATTACTAGTTTAGTAATTTTCGTGTCGTGTAGAATAAAATACGAAGTTGCTGGACACGATAAACGAGAGCCTTTGTTGTTTTCTAGATCCATTAAATACTGCTTCCCCCTTACGATAAGAGACCAAGGATATAAAGCGCGTTCGATTCTTTTGGGACTTGGGATAAATAAATACGTAGTATAATGTTTTCCATGAGGAGACATTGGAAAACGGAATACTCTTGGCAAAGGTGGCCTGAGGCCAGCGCGCAAAATAGTCTGAACAACTAGTCTGAACCTGACTTCCAGTGACACGTCACGGGATTGGCAGGCCGCGAAAAAATTTCCCGCCAAATCTCGAGTCTTCTTTTTTTTACTGCGCACGCTTCAAGATCCGCTTGTTTTAGGATTTTGTTTTTTTTTTCAAACACTTAAACGGGCGGAAGTAAAACAGAAATACAACATTGCGCTGAAGCCTGAGCATGCGCAATTCAAGCGAAAGTCCGATATTTGCGAATGAAAACTTTCTAGAGTCGGTGTTTTCCCGACCGCTGGACAAGGGGAACGAGAACTCTGGTTACGAGATTGACAAAACGCACATTCTGCGCATTCTGAGTAAACCATGTTCCGCTCATTCAGTTCATTCTACTGTCGTGAGCTGAGTAAACGGAATGCTATAGAGAAAATATTGCCCGCACGAACTTTTTCAAATTTTCATGGGTTAACCGTTATATTTTAGACTGGAAAGACATTCCATCAAACATTAATATTGGAGGGTAAGATTGGCCTGAGCTACGCCAATCACGTGACGTGCCACCGGAAGTCAGGTTCAACCGCCCGGTCCAGACTATTTTGCGCGCTGGCCTGAGGCCATCTTTGCCAAGAGTATTCCGGGAATAGCTTAAACCGGAAATCTCTCAGAAATAAAGGGGGTGAGTTTCTAAAGAAACTATGGGTTGCGTCGGTGGGGGAGTGAAGCACGAAAATTTGGTTTATCAACGGAGTTGATAATGTAAATTGATCACACCGTACAGGGATTCAAAAAGCTGACGTTTCGAGCGTTAGCCCTTCGTCAGGCGAACAGAAACTGGGAAATCCCTGGGGAATCGCTAAAACAGAATTTCTGACACGGGGAAACTTTACAATGGCGAATCTCTAAGATGGGGAATCTCAAAAATGGGGAATCACACGAAGTAAGGAGTCTCTGAAACAGGGAATATCTAACATAGCCAACTTGTGAAAGAGGGAATCTCTAAAACTGGAAATATGAATCTCATGACCAACGTTATCGTTTGCTCCTTCAACCGGAGCTATCTTGGCCACCCCTTAGCGCCGTTCTAAGAGGAAGAAAGGAATAAAGTGAACGCTGCGTGTCATGGAGTCCTCAGGAGCCCTGTACCAAGTCAAAGTCAATTCGTTCCATACAAATGTCGTTTCGTTCTGTTGAAACGTCTTTACTTCTCACAACCTTAAAACGAAGTATACAGCTTAGCTCAAGCGGAGCAGCGGCAGTAGATACAAAAATAGGTACCCATAGGGTACAAGTATGGGCTACCATATACAGTTGTCAAACGCGTTAAATTTCGCTATTATTTCATAGGTACTGTGTGACGTGAGTCCAGCGGTTTCCCTTAAGACACACCACAACAGGAGGAAAAAAACAAAACGTGACATACAAACTCCTTCCCACTATCACACAACACACCACCATGAATTAAAACAACTTATATTTAATTGAACAGAAAAAAAATAAGTGTAAACACGGCAAAAAAAAAAAAATACTACTAAGACAACGTAACCTCTAAAGATAATAGTAATAAATTACAAGAATATTTTTAAAGTAAAATTACGTACTAAATTCAATCCTACAATTAAATCTAAGTATTGACAAGAATATTTACACTATATAATGTTACACTCAGTCCTGTTCTTTTCTGTCCTTTTCCAACTGACCACACCTTCCTGACGCGTAACCGCACCGCCAACCAAACACAACGAACGAACCGAAACTTTGCCAAATGACCTCTTCTTACTTCTTCTTCTCAAACTCCTTTTCTTGAAACTCCACTTTCGCTCCTAACTACATACTGCTTTAACAGTGCTGTCTTCGTTTCTTTCCACGGACGCCAAGGACACACCACAGCTCACTCGCACGCCGTGTGGACTGAACGGTTTGTAGCTGAGTTTCTACGACTCTCCTCTGCACCTCTCTCGCTTAGGCGGCACCCGACAAGAGAATTTAGCCGTGAAAGATGCCTCGCCCCTGCTAACGACTTTTAGCAGTGAATAAGCACTCTTCTCAATCTCCTTCCTAAACTTCTTCTTCACAAACCAGAACCTTTTCCTTCGTGTGTTATACGCACCGGACCGAACCTTCAACTTCTGACCACGTTTTGAAACTTACATTTATATATGAATACTAAATGTTTAACAATTAACACTTTACATGCATACTTATTCAAAAACACGGTATCTTACAACATTCCTACATTTGCAGCACTATACTAAATTAACACTGAAAGAACAATAAACTTACAAGCTTTTTAAAATGAGGGACTAAGTTACAATACAGCTCTAATTACGAACTACACTACAATGTTGAACAAACACTAGATAATTAACACTAGGACCATACGAAATACTAAAACCCGAAAAACTGAAACAAAAAGCTAAAAAACAAAAACAAATCATCACATACTGAGATTTATCCACGAAAATCATAGTGAATAAAATTCGTACTGATTCTACTCGTAGCCAACCAGGAGCACGAACGACAAAATTTCACCGTGAAAGAAAAATCGTTCGTCCAATCAGCAACGCGAACGACAAAATTTCACTAATGATGAATGAACGTACTGAAGGATACGTCATCCTAGAGCCGTTGCACAAAAACTCGCGCGCTTTGAAAAGTGGCCGACTGAGGAAGGTTTGCTTCTGTTTGCTCAGTTGAAGAATTTATTTTAGAACACGAAAACAAAAATGCCGCTCAAAAAATTGAACAAGATGTAAGATTGCTTGAAAGATTTTTGAAAACAAAGGACGAAGACCGGAAAATTAAAGATATTCCAGCGGTTGAGCTGAATGAACGCATTAACGAATTTATCATCTCTGTCGGCACAAAAGATGGCAACGAGTTCGAGCCGACTTCGCTTCGAAGTTTAATAGCCAGCTTCGAATGCTTCTGAAACAACCTGTCCGTTGTCCTCCGACTCCCAGAATACCGGTAAGCAGTCCATGACACTGTTCAGTAGAGCTGTTATTCAAGGTGATAATTTTTCCATTCACATCTACACTGTAAATCAGTCTCCGATGCTTGCCACAAATCTGTCAAGTCCCGAAGCGACGAAATGGTAACGTCTGAGGCCTTTAGAACTGGAAAGTGACTCTGTAGTTTATTGGCATGGCTTCCTTTATGAATAGACATTGGACTTTACTAATATATGATGAACACAGTAAGTGTTATAAATTTTATAAGCTTTCATTAACTTAGTTGTTGTTGAGCGATTTTAAACTAAACTTTTTACGCTTTTCATCTCCCCATTCGTGCAATTTGTGTATCAAATACTACACGAAAAAATCTCAGTACCTATGAAATAAACACATTCAAGCATGGGAAATGCTTTGTACGATTTTTATTCACTCGTTGATACGTATCAGAAAACTCACTCGTTCGCTGCGCTCACTCGTTCGTTTTTCTGGTACTACTCAACTCGTGAATAAAAATCGTACGCGCGCATTTCCCATGAAGTAATCTCTATTTACTTCATACTTTATACTAGGAGTTATCGGAGATTAGGGGAGTGCGTTCGACATGCGAAAGAAAATCTGTAGTTTGCGAAATGTGAAATTTCTGAAGAGAAAATGGCGAGCAAAAATTGCTAAATGCCTAATATGCTCAAATATAACGATAAGATGTAGAGATAACCGGAAATGTCACGCCAGGGGTTTCAAAAGAAATTATTATTCTGTTTGTTTTTTACATGCGAACATGTCTCTCTTTCTGGAGTTATCTACTCGCGAAAAATCATCGCCTTCATCCGTTAGAGCTTAAAAGTTTATTTCCCTGATGTTCAAAAAGCTTTCGATCACCATTAGGTTAATGACTGGTTTAGTATAAAAGTGACGAAGGCATCGCAGAGAGTACAGTCGTTGATCAGTTGCTTGAAGAAATAGATTTTGTGTTGTCTTCTGAAGATAGGGAAGATGGCGATGAAGATGAATCAGATGAGATACTCACCGACCAGTGAGGAGAGAACCCTTAACGTCGTTCGATCACTTCGAATCATGTCCATGCGATCCATTATTCAATAACTGTGGTATTTGGGGGTACTTGGTAGTACCTCGATAAGCAAAATTCGAGTAAACGTCTTTGAAACCAGCCGTATCAAACCCACAGATCATGGAGTAAAGTAGCAAATCTTTAATTTTCATTTCTTTCGATTTTCCTTTCGCTAAGCGCTTCATTACCTGCGCTAGAAACGGCATTGACAGCGGCGCATACGTCTCTCCTTTGTAAATCTCATTCATGCAGTGAATGTCAAACACCACATCACGGCTCAATCCTTTACAAATTTTGGTTGAAAGTTAGCAAAGATATCTCTAAGGCAAGCTCGACAATTGGAGAAGTCATAAAATGGCTATGACAGATAACTCAGATAACTTCGTTTTAGTTCTATCATTTCGATCTACAGCTTCAAGTCTGTAGATTGACTTATCTCACATTTCGCTTCGGTTGACGCGTTTTTACCAAGATGTGTGCGCGAGACAGTAGGACCATACATCCTGCAAATAGTTGCTGTAAGCAATAAAATTTCAAAAAAGCTAAACTGATGCAAAATTGGAATCTGTCTTTCAACGTTAATACGGAGACTACAGCAAAAAGAACAATAACACTGGACAGTACGATAAGCAAGTCATTAGGTTGCGAGCATGCTCTCCATAGGGGTCTCACACATGAGATTTATTTCAGACGCGGGTGGTGAACGAAGCTAGCCGCGAGAGGATTCGCTCGCCACTCACGCGACTTGGGCCCGAAATTAATCTTGCTTGAGACCCCAAAAGAGAGCTTGCTAGCAGGCTAGCGAGCCATTTAAGAGTGCGTGCAAGAAATTTCCCTGGACTTATCAGTGCTGTCTTGTAAATTTCTTTCAATTGGTAGTTCTTTAATTATTCCTCAAGAAAAAACTCCCTTTAAATGTCGTCAACAGCAACTAAGAGGTTGGTATGATAAGAAATTAACGCTGGGAGACGTTAACGTTTTTCTTTAGTTTAGGATTTTCAGAAATGTGGACTGCACGGAAGGTGAAATAGAAAAGTGTTCGCAATTTGCTCTGCAAATTAAACCTTCAAGTATCATGTGTCCGTTTGGTCCAAAGGGCAACTGACTATGTTTTAGAGTACAACTTTTGGTTATAGTGTCCAAAAGCAAAGAAAAAATACTTAAAGTAAATTAGAACAAATTTAGGTTCCATATATTTTCGTAACATTACCAAGAGAGTGAATTAAATTTAAAAATTTTGATAACGCATGAGCTTTTTCTTATGAATTTCATATAATGAGGAATATTTGTAATAGTAAATATTTGAATAGTAAACTAAAAGTGAGATAGCAATATTCTTGTATTGTAGAGGCATTTTTCGAAGTTACCGATTAGTTAGAAGTTGTATTATCTGAGAATGCTTTCTCGTTGTTAATATAAGTATATTATACAGTATAGCAAACGGTCAAACCGTGGTTTTCTGTTTTTCTTTTGCTACTAACGAACATTGTTGGAAGTAATAATGTAAGCATTTTAGTCATTTGCAATCGCAAAACATTTGAAATCTTTTTAGATATTTTGTGTCATTAAATTAGTCCATAGGGCATAAAGATATTGCCAAAAACTATGTAAAGATGTAAAGTATAGGTTTGTAGTAATTATATATATATATATATATATTTACATTTATATATATATCCATTTTTATATCCTGTGAAATTAAGTCTTGTGATATTAATTGTTACTTTCCTGTAGAGAAGTCTCTTGACAAGAAAATTGAGAGCCTTTTTTTGTTTCCACGATCCACTGAATACTGTTTTCCCCCGTATGATAACAGACCAAAGATTTAGTGCGCGTCCTTTAGGAATACGTAAATACGAAGAATAATTTAACACAAGCCGCATTCTTAAACGGAACGTTCTTGGCGAAAGTGGACCGAGGCTAGCACGCACTTTTAGTGACACGTCACGGGCTTGGACTACCCAAGAGTTTCCCGCCAAAAGGCATATTCTGCGTTTTCCCAGCAAACCGTGTTTCCACTTGTTCTGTTCATTCTACTTTAGGGAGCAGAATGAACGGAGTGCGAGAAAAAAATCTTCCCTCCATTCCCCCTCGCGTCCAGATTTCGCGCGGCCAATTTATTTTCTCGCGCCGGTTTTGTTTTAGCTTCACGCTTGACGAACTAAGCTGCGAAAGAGGAACTGCTTGTAATCTATTCCGAAAACGAAAATTGTCCAAAAGGAACGCTATTGCCATCTATAACCGTCCGTTTTGAAATGGTCCCAAAAGGAAGAAAAGTCTTGACCCTAGCAGTTTAATTACTAAAAGAAATAGCTTAACTAGTCAAGGGACTATGCTACACCGATAGCCATATTGTCATTGCAAAGAATTGATCGACATGATAAATTTGGTGAGCTATAAGTCATTGAATCCACCGATGGAGCGCTCAAGCCAAAATAAAACTTTATCATGTTTCTTGACTGAAATACTCTCGTCCCCAGTGAAGAAAAGTAGTTTTCCTTTTTCTTGAGACCAACCTTTGCTCGTATCTACTAACTATAATGAACAAGTGCTGATGTAAATTTAATGACTAGATTGTCTGCAAAAACTGCTCGGCGGTTTTTGATATCATTTCAAGCACGTTGCATGGCAAGGGCACACACTCCCCTTATACGGCAAACCGCTAAAATAGCTATGCCTTTACTGTAAGTGTTAGTTTTCACTTAAACAGGAAAGTTTGAGCACCTAGACTTGAACACTTTGAAAGGAATGGAAATTAACATAAAATAACTTTTAGGCTGTGCACAGCTAACTTTTAAAAGATGAAGTTAGGAATGTCTGAACTCAAGCCTAAATACTACGTATCTTGAAAGTTGTAGCCCTTATAGTGAAAACAGTTCTTCTTTTGCTGTTTTGAAAAATTAATGAATATAATTCTTTTGCGGGCAATCTTCCTATCAACGCAAAGTTCTAACAAATTAAAATTGAAGGGTTATCTGGTTGCACAGCAAATGCTAACCTAAAACGTGTATTTGCACGTGTTATATTGTATCTTTGAAGACAAAAATACGAAGATGCCACATTCATATAAAGAGTTGTACGGTGGGGAGCTCCTAAAATTGATAGGATTATCCGTTACTTATAGACCCTACGCAAAAATAGATGCGTTTAAATTATTCTTTTGTTCGTATTCAAAATAGCCTAACTAACCTCGTTTTTGAGAGATTGAGACCAAAGTTCTCAAGAATTTCTTATCCCGAACGACGTTGATGAGGCTGTTTGGAATACGAACAAAAGAATAATTTAAAGGCAGTCATTTTTGCATAGGGTCTGTGAAGGCTATGCAATCACGTCAGAGTGCATGTCTGGTAATTGTTCCATTATGAACAACATTATGTTCAATGTTATCCAGTGACCGCACCCTAGTGAGTACAATATCCTTACTGTCCAAGTCCATTTCAAAGGTAACTGATCCTGCAGCGGATAAAGCGCATGAGTCCTGCCTAGAGCGGCCACGAAAATCCACTTCTCGATTCCGGCGGCACTGCGGACAGCACGAGCAGAAAATGCGCGAAAGGAGCGCGGAGAAACCACGGCGGTAGCTCTGGTTAAAAGTGAAATATGTGAAAAAATTCAGGGCACCGTTACAATGGACTAAGTATTGAGCAACAAAGCGGAAGTTCTTTGAAAGGCAAACTCGGCCGTCAGTGAAAATGTCAATTGATAAATAAACGACAAATGGTGACATCGACAGGAAAAACACCACTATGATCACCAAAGACATCTTCAGTATGTTGCGATTCCTCTTCTCACGGCTGAAGTGTACCACTAGATTTCTCACTCCGTAAAGCGGTTGTCGACTAATCTTTTTCACAATCAGTGTATACAGTGTAGTTATTATTGCTAACGGTATTGCATATATGATTATTATCAGCAACAAAAAGACAATCTTTGTTACGGAACGAGGCCAACCCACGAAGCAATACGTTTTGCCACTGAACGTTTCAATCTTGAAACCGTAGAAGTAAGGGAGATGTATTAAAGCTTAAGTGAACCAGATCAGTGTAATTACATATTTCACTCTGGGTTTGATACGTGCTGCTTTTATTGGAAACCACACGGCGTAAAAACGGTCCACGGAAATCGCGACCAAACTTTGAACGGACACCGAGGTCGAGATGTCTTGAAGGAATGCGGTGAGCTTGCAAAGGGCTTTCCCGAAGGCACCATCGATAAGCCATCGGAGATTGCCGTAGAATATCTCAACGTTGGCCCGAGGCATGGCGAAGATGGGAACGAGAAGATCGGACACGGCCATGTTGACGATAAGCAAGTTTGTGGTGGTCTTCATCTTGTCATCTCTATAAACCACCATTATGATTAACGCGTTGCCCATGAGCGAAAAGGCAAGTAGCAAAGAGTAAGCCAGTGTTTTGCAGACCTTAGCCGTCAGAGGATCTTCGGCGATGATACAGGATGTAATTTGTTCATCGACGTCAGTTGTGTTGTTAGCGATCATGATTCGAATTGCCAGTAAGAGACCTGAAAGAAGGACGTTATGCATGATAAGCCCCAATTTACTATACTTATGTCCTTCCTAACGATCGCTAACTGCTACAAAGGGTGTTAACGCCTCGTTTAGACTGTTGGGCACACAAATTATGGACGAAACTTCTGTTTTTGTTGCGCGTGCATGACATATTAGCCATACCACGATCTACTACTTATCTCAAGTATGTCAAGGCATAGCTCATTCTTTGGGTTAAGACCCCCCGCGAAGTTAAAACTAAACTTCTAAAACAGCAATGTTGTTTGAATTCCCAGAGTTGCTAGAAGTTAAAAACACAAGCATCGTAGTAGACACGTGTTTAATGACGTCATAATCGTTCTCAGAAACACTTTTGAAATGGGCTAAGAATGGTTCGTTGTAATTAGGAACTAAATGCGTTTACGTGTTTGCTTTGTCAGGTAGACACTATATCTGTCCTGAATGTCGTAACATCTTATTATATCAAAACGTCATTAAGATGTTTTATAGATTACGTGACCTCTTTTGTTTAATAATCCTTACAAATTAAGGTCAACCATTTTGGCCAGATTCTTGTGTAGGATAACCACACAGTCATAAAAACATTGCTTCTGATGGACATTATTGCCATCTCGGCGGCCTATTTTAAAGTTTGGATTTCTGCAATGAAACGTCATTACATCATAAGAGTTCACGTGATCTACGGTCTGAAGACTTTAAGCCAGAAACACGTCAAGGTTATCAGGTTCTGTATCACTGCCAAGTTTAGCGTTCTTTCGTTAAATTTCTGGGGAGTTATGGTTGTCTTTAGCTTTTTCCAGAATTTGGCTCGAGCCATGCTTGAGTACATGGGTCTGTGGTTACCACCCACCCCTCCCACCCCTTTTCCACCGAGAATACCTCGTATAAAAAGTGACGTGGTGCCCTCGAACGATCGTTTAGAATAAAGGTCAATAAATTCCTCGTGAGTTCTCATTGTCATTGTCAGCTAAAAAACAAACAAACAACAACAACAACAACAACCAGAACACAAAATAGAAACTAGAAGAGGAAATAACGTGCCGATTAAAGAAATATGTTCGTCGAGGTTATCTTGCCTACGGCTTTGAGGAAACTTGAAATTACGGGCTCGGTTCTTGTTGGAAAAATTAAGGAAACTCTTTTCGAAACAAGTTCACGTCATGGGAATACAAGAAATGATCGCCAGATTAACTATTATGATGATTAAGCAAATTCTCTACACCAGTGCCACATGCAGGAAAGATTAGGAGAGCAAGGGGAGAATAACTGAGAATAGCAAAGTTCATTATTTTTTTGGCAAATTCGCGCTCTGCAAGGTGATAATTTATGGACTTAAGATAATAACCATGCATCAGAAAATCGAATTGATTCGTCTGAAGTAGAGAAAAGGGCTGAAACATTTCAACTGTAGACAAAGAAAACACATATTGATGCGTTTTCATGCGCGCCCGGTGTATATCAAGGTATGTATTTCAGGTTAGCATTTTGTCCTCGATCAACACGGTCGTGTTCCTCACAAACAGCGCTTAAAATTGGGCCTCACCCCTCGATAGAGCAGCGAATATTGTTGGCCTGAAGAGAGTGTCCGTTGTACAGTCAAACGTCTTTACCACAGGCACCGTCGGGGCAAAGCGAAGTGTTCAGGGGCATATCTACGATTTTTCTTAGGAGGGGGTGCACCACTCAGGAATGAGGTAATTTACGGGTGACCAATAAACCACACAGTTTTGCAGAATACAAGTTATATCAGAAAGCCGCAGGTCAGTGATCTCGGGGGGAGGGAAGGGGAGGCGCACCACCTGCACCCCTCCCTGCTGTCCATATTACTGCAGTTTCTCTATTTACGGGGCGTGGGACTACATTTTTTGTAACGACGACATCAGGCAAGTATCAAGAAATATGGGGGTCGACTGTATCTGTCAGCTGTCAATGTACTGACTGCTTTACATTCATAGTTAGTAGTAAAAGCACGTATATCGATTTCCCTGATTATGATTCAGTGCTAAGCATTGTTCTGCTAGCGAAAACTGATACTTAGACGATATGAACAATCACTTTCATTACTACACAAATGTGTTAAGGGAAATGGGCCTAGTTATATTTCTGATTTCTTTAAGTTCCGTCTCTCGCATTATAACTTAAGGGGAGGAGGTTGTAACCTTGTTCAGCCTTCCTACAATAATCAATATTTCCACAATTCTTTTACTATAAGGTTACTCATCTATGGAATAAGCTACAGGCGCGGATCCAGGGGAGGTGAAATGGGTGAATTTTCACCCCCCCCCCCCCCTTTTCTGAGCCCCCTTCTTTCTTTTTTTCTTATCCCTCAAATATCGAAATAATATTTGATTTCTCTGATTTCTCTGATTGAGGTGGAGAAAATTCACCCCCCATTCCCGCGCCTGAGCTACCTACTTATGTTAAACAGTCACCCAACTTAGGCGCATTTCATAAAAATTTGGAGGCTATTAATCTTTTAAATTTAAGGACCAGCTGTCTATGCAATTACTGTCAATCATAAATTTTTAATACTTGTCACTTTTAGGCTTGATCTGTACGTGTTTACAACTTAATGATTATCATCTAGCTTGTTGGAAAGTTGGATAGCTTGTAAATAGTTAACAATTTCATGTATGTATCCTTTATTTAATTCTTATTATTGTTATTATTCATTTAATTTTATCTCTTAGTTTTTATTTTAGTCTTGCGTTTTATACATGAGCCCTTGGCTCGGATACCGAGGGCAACCTCAATCCCACGCAATGACTTTAATAAATTGATTAATATTGATTGATTGATACTTGATTGAATCCTCCATCAAAAGATTATATTTTTGACGCAATTTGGGGCTGTTTGCGGTTAGTTTTCAAACTGAATTATTATCGACGAAAAGCGAAATTCAGTACTTATTAGAGAGGAACTGAAAGCAAGAAAGGAGTCTTGGCCACAGTCAAGAGAAAATGAGGGATAGAGAGGGAGAGTAGGGACGTTGGCCGGGATATGTGAATTTCACTAAAGTTATTTTTAGGTGTCCTTCAAAACGGAAGTCGGTTTCCCTGGACGTCCGCAACTATTGAGCACAACGTCATAAGAAGTTATCGGAGCGTGTCAACATGGCATTGTGTAATGGCGGCTGTTAAATACTCAGTATGGCTTTCTCAACTGGAATTTTTAGGCGTCTACATTTCGGAATCAATATTGAAAATAGCCGCAATGAAAGTGTTTCGGATACAAATTCCCCAGGAATTGCCGAAAATGTTTCAGATAATTTCATACCGCAAAGTAAAGAGAGAAAGCGAACGCTTTGTTATCATCAGCCGTCGAGCGAAAACCGTCCCTAATGAAACAAGCGACAGTGACACCAGACCACCCCTTGGAAGGTCTCTTCACATGTAAACTCAACTTGCTTGTTTCTGGTACATTCAACGAGTGGGAATACAAAACTAATGATAAAAAGCCCAAATCTGGGTCTTGGTATTAAGATTGGCTGGTTTACATCATCAGGCTAGTGATACCCCTCAAAACTGTGTGCAGACCAAACACTTACTTTACCTGTCAACTGACATGTAACAAACCTTTTGCAAGTCTTCATATTTGAGAAACAAGATGTTGGCATCATGTCTGTGCTGCCACCATCCAAGAACATGTTCATTCCAGTGGCTCCAAGTGGCTGCAGATCAAGGAATTATTTAAGACTATTATCATTATCATTATCGTATTCTTAAATAAAGTTTTCTATCAATATTTTTATCATCATCACCTGCGCATTCTGAAGGAACTCTTAAAAGAAAACTACTGAGTTATATTATTATTATTATCATTATTATTATTATTATTATTATTATTATTATTATTATTAACATTCTCAGTGCCCATTCCTTGGTCCTGAGTTACTAGAGGAGTTTTTCATTGAATGGAAAGAAACCTACTTAATATGTGGTAGACTGCACCGTACCCAAGAGGATGATCTTTGCAGCTGATTGATGTTAATGGCTCCAGGGATCTTCCCTAAATTCTGGACCATTCCCTTTCTAATAAGTCTCAGCGCACTAATGATAACTGGTACAGACTCAGTGTCCTCATTCCCCATATTCTTGTGACTTCAATTTCAAAGGTCTTTATATTTTGAGAGCTTTTTGATGAACTTTGTTGATGTGATTCTGTTGGATGGTACCAATACATCTTAATTTATGAGCTTGCAACACAGGTTGGCATGGTCCTTGATCACTATAAAATTATCAGGCTTGCTTGGTGACAGCTCCCTAGCCTGTGAGCATGCTCTTCTGGGGGGTAGGGGGTGGGGAGGAAAGGAGAGAAGGAGAGCTTGTACTTATGTCTCATAAATTTCAATTTCTGCATCCAAAAATTGGATGCAAAATGCAAAATGCAATTATGATGATGATGGCCATCATAGAAGAAGAAGATCTTCATGTTGGGGATTGTAGTGAAAATTTACGTCCTAAGCTAAAATGACCAAAATGTAAGAAAGCTATATGGGGACTGTAGTTTGGTCAATCCTTTTAAAATAACTTACATTTTCCTTGAGCAAATATTTTGACATAAAATTCCCATGGTGCATTCAAACCAGTATCTTTTCCCAGACTTGTTAGAAATTTGAAATTAGATACTGCTGCATCTTTGGGATTGCGAGCGATGTAAATGTATTTACAGGCTGTATCCTTGGTAGTGCCTTTAGGTATCGCCTCATAAGAAAGGTGAGTCTTCAGGATTCTTGGGCTTGGCAAAGTGTCAATATTGGGTTGAGAAGCTCTGGGATTAGTAGCTTCTTCTAAAAATGGGACTCGATCTTCAATCCTTTTACTATTAATTGTGCCATTGTTGTAAATCTGGTAGACAATCTCTTGCACCCAAGTTGTTCCTAACAAAGGAAAAACAGTCAATTTTTGAAATGAATTTTCTTCAAAGAAGCTGACAAAATCTGGACCCTTAGGACAGTTTTTTCAAAGGTGCTGACAGAAAGTCAATCTTTTGGATCTCATTTTCAAAAGGGTGCTGACAAAAAATTGAAGGTTTGGATTCCAGCTTGCATCTTAAATGAGTGACCAAAAGATACAAGCCTACTTGGGGTGCATGGAGAGAGAGAAAATACTGTCATGTTTTACGGTCATGCAAATAAAGCTTGTTGTTGGAGTGTTACTAAAACGAGTAACAGAGTAATGAGTAACGAGTAACAGAGTAACAAGAAAATGAGTAGCGGCCAAAAACCTTGAGGGGTTAATTTTTTTGGATATCATTAAAACCATACAGAAAACTATGGTTGCCGAAATGTAGCAAAATTCGATAAAAATTATTTTCATTCGATAAAAATATATTTGCATTCGATAAAAATATTTTCATTCGATAAAAAATATATTTGCATTCGATAAACATATTTTCATTCGATAAAAAAAATATTTTTATTCGATAAAATATTTTTATTCGATAAAATATATATTTCCATTCGATAAAATAACATCTATGTTTTGGGTTTACAGATAGTGCAGGTATTTTTCGATCTTGTTCAATAAAAAATCAAGGACTTTCAAGGACCGAAAACGAAATTCAACTACTTTCAAGGCCTTGAAATCGGACTACTGAAATTCAAGGGTTTTCAAGGGTTTTCAAGACGCGTACGAACCCTGTACTCTCCAATATTAATGTTTGATGGAACTTCTTTCCAGTCTAAAATATAACGGTTAACCCATGAAAATTTCAAATAGTTCATACGGGCAATATTTTCTCTATAGCATTCCGTTTACTCAGCTCACGACAGTAGAGTGGACTGCATGAGGAGAACATGGTTTACTCGGAATCCGCAGAATGTGCGTTTTGTCAATCTCGTACCCAGAGTCCTCGTTCCCCTTGTCCAGCGGTGTGGAAACCACCGACTCTGGAAAGTTTTGATTCGCAAATATCGGACTTTCGCTTGAATTGCGCATGCTCAGGCTTGAGCGCAATTTTGTATTTCTGTTTTACTTTCGCCCGTTTGTACTGTTTGAAAAAAATCAATCAAAATCTTAAAACATGATCTGGCTGATGTATCACAGGTAGCCCAAACGCTGTTGTGTTTAAATATAAGGGTTTGTATGGGAATTGCAATCTATGAACATTTTAGCGGAATATTTAGGCTACATTTCTGCAGATAAATAAAAATAAACTTACTTTTGGCATTTTAATGTCTCCTGTTGTAGGCCTCGAGTCTTTTAGTGGCGTCTTCGGCAATTTTCCTCATCATGTCGTTTCCTTCTTAAGACGTAGTCAACTTGACTACTACCAGGGAGATATGTGGGGGAATACAAGGCGATGGCTGGGATTCTTTGCTCGAGGGTAGGGGAAAATCTCGACATTGTTTTACGATCGAAGATTAGGGGGTGGGGAAATTCTCAAGTTTGAAAAGAATGTCACGGGGATTTTCAACTGAAAGACACCTCACCCAGGGGACTTTGTGCTGAGAGATTCCCCGACCCCACGGGGATATTCTTTAAGTTTGCTTGACTGATTTTACAATCCCCCTGGTTAGCCCGGGGGTCGACCCCACGGGGAAGCCGATGACATGTGCATAAAGAGTGCACTCGGATTTTCTTAACTAAAACGTGGCCTAAAAGATTCGCAATTGGAAAATCATAGCCCATGAGGTTTTCGGAAGGGTCGTAATTGCTGTTTTGGGCAGTCAAAAACGTCAGCTAGCATTTTCGGAAAGAAAATAGTTCCCTAGACAGTTCGTGTAAAGTTAATTTCAGCTTGCATAGCTGTTGCATTTTCTCAAAGGAAGATTTTGTTCCCTAATATTTTCGGGTAATTAAAATTTCACGGCTAGGAAATCCGAACAGATGAACTTCTTCTAGCTTATGAAAACATCGCTTTAAACAGACTTCAAACACCATAAGGTACTCTAAAATGCGTTTCTACATTTTTTGGTTGATTTTCGGTTTTGCTCGTTGGGTGCCCCTGTCAACATGGCTAGCCTGACATACAATTATTTTATTGTTGTCACAGCTTAGTTATATGTATGTTGTATATTCTTAGATTAGCTTATTTTTTTTATTTGATTAGCTTATTTTAATATTTATATTAATATTTATATTCATATTTCTATTTATCTTATCTTTAATTTAACTTATTGGTGATCTGTCTTAGTATGGAGTTACTACTCTTTTACAGATTATCCCAATGGCTTTTTTTTTAATATCTATTTTTTATTTGTAACTTGCCATTAAATTGTAATAAATACGTATTTTTCGACCCAGCCAAGGGACTCATCAGAGACCTTTCGGTGTAGCTACAGCTACAGCTACAGCTACAGCGGGGCTGTTCTGTGAAACAACTTACCCTCTGAAATAAGACAAGCAAAATTTGACTAGCTTTCGGCAACTGTTAAATTCTATAATCCAAACACGGCATTCATTGAAAACAGGCTTTAACTTTATTTTAATTACCCCCTACCCCTCAGCCCCCGGAAATAAAACGCGCCCTATTTTATGCCTCCCGACACACTTCTGGCCAAGCAAGAGCGAACAAACATGAATAACTCTCCATAAATATTATATTTGTCAGAGGTGTCTGCGTACTGTCCGTACTGTTTAAAAACTATATGCTCGAACCAGAATTGTGGTAGTATTCCAGTATTCTAGAACCCACACGACTTTCTTCCCACGACATATCTTCCTCTGAGTATGGATGTTCTTCCACCTGTTTCTAATTGCAAGCAATCTCACCCTTTGCTTAAATCGGTTCTTTCATCGGATGAAAACCGAGCGCATTATCACAGTAATGAGAAGAAGAAGGACGGATGTGCAGGGTTCGTCTGCATCTCTAGCCATAATTCAAACTGAATTTTTTTCTGGGGGTGCCAGCAAGCCCAAAAACGCGAACAAAAGATTTCAGCCAATGCCGACACAAGGCGTCTGTCAAAAAAGGCCGAGACACACTAGGCGACAAGTCGCAGCGACAGGTCTCTTCGACAAGTCGCTCAGTGTGTACAGGCCGAGACACACTAGGCGACAAGTCGCAGCGACAGGTCTCTGCGACAAGTCGCTCCGTGGGTACTGCCTTCAAAACAATTCGCTGCAACACGTCGCGGGGACAAGTCGCCGCAACAATTCCCTCGTCTGACGCGGTGAATTTTTGTGAAAATCGTTGTTACTACGGCAAAATTTTGTCGCTGTGATCAGTCGCACAAATTCAATCTGGTTTGAATTCGTGCAACTGATCGCAGCGACAAATTTCTGCCGCAGGAACAACGATTTTCCCAAAAAATTACCGTGTCAGACGAGGCGAATTGTTGCGGCGACTTGTCCCCGCGACGTGTTGCAGCGACTTGTCGCCTAGTGTGTCTCGGCCTTAAGGGCCAAATAAATAAATATAGCGACACGCGGCGACTGCCAAATAAGATCAAAAACCATTGCCTGATTTCATACCGTGGGGATCTGGAACTGGTTACGCTGTTTGCCGGACGGAAGTCGGAAGTGGAGAAAATGGCCGTTGAAACAAGAAGTTTCAGTTTAGAAATATTTAAAAAAGAAGTTAGCCGGGGGTCACTGGAATCCCTAGACAGACGGAAATTAGCAAAATTTTGTCAAGAGCTGCAAATTAAATCATGTGGAACGAAGAAGGACTTGATAGAACGATTGCTACCACTCAAAGACGAAGACTTATTTGACAGAAGAGGAGACAGCATTTGTAAACAGTGCAAATTTTCAACAGCTCTTTCAAGGCAAGACATTCCACAGGCTACAGCTGGATGGAAGTGCAATGCTTTGCTTTTCCCAAAAGTTCAAAAGGAAGTCATCAAAAAATATCAATCATCCAAACGACAGGGAATGCTGGGGCAGTTTCGGAAGGCTCAGAGAATGTTCTCTTCGAGGCGAATGAAAACTATAAAGGCTTTGAAAGATGGAAGCAAACTATACGTCAAATCAAGCATTTTCAAAAGCTTTTCGTTGGAGGTAACTCGCACAGGTACACTTCTGTTCGAAGACAACATTCCTCAAGAAGGTTTTTGCAAGTGTCCGATAGGGAAATGTGGTCTTTGTTGTCATGTCATTGTAATACTGCTCCAGCTAGAACATTTGACAAATTATAAATGAGCTTTTTCTGTCTTTAACATGCACTCAGAAATGGCACAGACCAACGAAAGGGAGCAAATTAAATATCACGGCTGCTTCTCATATTCGCCTGAAATATTTCAGAAATGCGCGATCTGCAAGACAAGTGGGGATCGGTACAAAACGTGGACCCCCCTTCTGGACCCCGTTCTGGACCCCTCTCTGGACTCCCCCTTCTGGACCCCTTTTGGCCCCTTTTCTGGACCCCGTTCTGGACCCCTTTCTGGACCCCCTTCTGGACCCCTCTCTGCACCCCTTTCTGGAACCCTTTCTGGATCCCCTTCTGGAAACCATTCGAGACCCCTTTCTGGACTCCTTCCGGATCATAGACTGTAAGAGTTACGAAATATAATCTAGCCATCATCTGTCACACGACCAACCTAGTAAGAGGTATGGGTTTATTCCTGGTTTGACGTCACAAACTGATTTGAATCGCCGTAAGTCTTTGTAAACATGCATGCAAATCAGTTTGTGACGTCAAATCAGGAACATTCCCATGCCTCTTACAAGGTCGGTCGTGTGACAGATGATGGCTAGATTGTATTTCGTAACTTTTACAGCCTATAAAAAGTCAAGAGCTCCTTCGGTCTTTTCCTTTGCATCATCCTATGCTTTCGGCTACCACCGCTGACGAAAAATATTGTGAGCATCCACACACGCGTTCGCGTCAGAGGTGAAGGTAGGTAAAATGATTTTTCGTATGAATTTTTCTCTCTTAGAAATGTCGAGATTGTACTAATGCGAAATAACAAAAATACTCTTGCTTACCTTCAACTCTGATGGGAACGCGTATGGATGTTCACAATATTTTTGGTGCACAAAGAAATGGCACGCTAAAGAATTATCATTAAATGTTAAGCATTTTTTAGCACTCTATTTACAAATGTTTAAGCAAAGAAAAAGTGAAGATAAGTTGAAGATCTCACAAGCTGTAGCAGGTAATTATATTTTGGTTATATTGACGGGGATGGGAGGGGTGAGGGTGGTCCGGAAGGGGTCAGGAAAGGGGTCCAGAAAAAAGGTCCAGATAGGGGTCCAGAAGGGGGTCCAGATAGGGGTCCAGAAGGGGGTCCAGAAGGGGTCCAGAAGGGGGGTCCACGTTTTGTACCGACCCGTCAAGTGGTCATACGAAGGAGACAGAAAAAAAAGGTTGCTGCTACACCCAAAAAGGTTGACTCATGTAGAGACAAAAGTGATTGGCTGAAAAGAGACGTTTCACAGATGAGCTTTAAGGAATCCGAAGGAATAATTATCAGAGTGCAAAGTGGATGTATCAAGTCATTTTCTTCAGACATTGGAAAAATATGAAATCAAACAATCTGGATTATATTGTCACCTCTCATACCGAAGTGCTTATTTGGGTAAAATTGGTATACAAAGAGCATGACTATGCAAAGCAAATTCCCAGCTACTATGAAAATATTCCAGTTTTTACAGCAGAGACTGGAGATATCTGGCACAGTGCACTCGTTTCTTCAGATGCTGACAGATCAAACCAAGAAATTAGCATGAATGATTCCATTTCTACAAACTCAGTCTGTAATGAAAATTTCTTTTGTCCTGAAAAAACCCAAACATTGCTAAATTTGCGTACAGAGTCTCAGGATGAGATCATAACTGTCAAAATTCCAAGTTAAAAGAAGTCAAACTCAGTTCAAAAACCAATCAGTACCTTGATGTGGCTCAGGGTACCTCAGAGTGGCAAGCAAATCGTGTTGGAGTAATCACTGCTAGCAAACTGCCATCTCTGCTGGATTTAATGGAAACAAAGAATTTGACTCATCTTGGTTTTGCATACGTAATAAAGTAGATGAAAGCAGTTGCAGACCAAAGAAATTTAAGGACTTTCAACGAGGTAGTAGTTATGAAAAGGAAGCCTTTGCAAAGTTTCTCCAAACTTACTGGTGAGTAGCAGGAATAATGTTTAAGTAATTGCGAAACAAACCCTTGCCCAGAAGGGAAGCATATTCACCAATGTCATCCAGAGTAAACTTCTGAATACCCAACTTAATATTAATATTTGTTGCATTATTTTCTTCTCATATGAAGGTGTTCCTGTGTCAAGCTGTGGATTTTTTCAACATCCTAATGATCCTAATTATGGAGCTAGTCCAGATGGCATTACAGAAGCATTTCTGGTTGAAGTAAAGACAAGGGCAGAGAACGCTGAAACACCATTGGAGAAAGTCACTGGCTCACATGTCATTCAGGGAAATTTCCAAATGTGTTGTACTGGGGGACAGATCACATTCTTACAGTCTTACCTACCAGAAAAAAAAATCTCTAACTGTTTTATGTAACGATAAAAAACTGCGATAAAATATTTTAAACAAACATATTAAGAAAGTTTTTTAAAAAACGATGACGTTTCGACGTTGAGCTAACATCATTATCAAGTCAAAATGATAGTGATAAGAAAATGTTTAAATACTAAGTAAAAAACAATAGAACAATCACATAAGAAATCAAAGTGTTGGAATGTTCGTTCAAGTAAAACGTTTCGCACGGATGGAATCGGTTTGTGTGTTTAAGGTTGGACTACGTTCCTTGATTAAAAGCATCTCATAGACGAGGCAATCAAATTTTCCTTGACACTTTCGGAGTATGTGAAACTGGCTTTCTTTGAGGAGCTGAAAAAAATACTTGTCGCTTTCCATATAAAATAATTTATCAACGAGCACAATTTTGGTCACAGTGGTTATATTATATAATTATTAAAAGAGCCAACGGGTTTGTAAAGATTATTATAATATTACAATACGAAAAATACATGATGATTTCACAACTAGACGGCCAAATTTATTGTGTGATCTATAACTGTTCATCACTGAGTTCCATATACTCGTGGAATTTAAGTCGTTTGGCGTGTAATAATTGCGATTTAGGTTAAGAGGAGCTGAACGAGTTCATAGAAGAAGCCAACATGGATTTAACTAAATAAATCGCTCGCGTACACTACACTTTAATCGTCACATCTAAAAAACGTTACTCCCCACCTCGTTTTTCGTCTCTTCTCTTGCCCTTGCTAAAATAATATCAAATATAGAAAAAGTAAATAAACCCGTGAGATGATAATAAAAAAAGAAATTATAACTGAATGATAAAATATGCGTCCCTTCTGCTTTTCGTCCATGGCGACAGCCGTGAAGGAGACTACATGTCGGGAAATCACTTTCCATGGCGGGAAATCACTTTCAGTAGGGCCTAAGCTCCAATATGTCACAGTATGTCAGCATTTCTCCAATGTTGTAATATACTTTTTGTTTATTACTTTTTTCCAATCCGTGATCCGATCCATGATCCGATCCGATCCGTGATCTGATCCGATCCGATCCGGCTTTTGTCGACGCAGCTTCCAAGAAATTTTTTCCAATCGCCGAGCCGTTTTATGTTGAACAATACGCTGATGAAGGTGTCGGGCTGTGTAGCCAACATAATCCGCATCACACAGATCACATGAAAAAGAATACACAGCGCATTGCTGATTTACGATTGGAGGCTTGATTTCTTTTGGCTTGAGATCTTGCTCCAGTTTCTTGCTAATAAAGACCGGTTGCAGTGCCTCAAGATCTCAAGCCAAAAGAAATCAAGCCTGTTTATGACAAGCCAAATGTAGCAATATTCAATATTGATATATTTTATATATATTATATATATATCTCTTAGAGAGAACGGTAAGATTACCAAGTCAGTTGGCGAACATAGTTAGCGACGAAACTGATGCAAAACAGTTAAACGATCTAAGAGTTGTGTTTTCTGAATTACTTGAGAGGTTCCTCCAACATTTTGGAAACAGTATATCAAGACCATCGCGAGTTACAACTGTCCCTTGTCAAACAGTAAAGAATGGACGCCCAGGTAGACCATCGGTAGATATTCCGCCCGAGGTACTAGAGGATTTACGTGGGCTGGGCCTCACGTGGGAAAAGATTGCTAGGATTTTTCGGGTATCTCGTTGGACAATAATGCGCCGAGTTCGTTCATTTGACCTAGAACATTTATCCCTATTCAGCACCATGAGCGATGAAGAAATAGACAGTATTAGTCAGGACTTCATTGCACGACATGGTTCAACCACAGGCGCAACTTATCTACGAGGACACTTTCGAGCAATGGGGTACATTGTACAAAGGAGGCGGATCAGAAAACACAACTCTTAGATCGTTTAACTGTTTTGCATCAGTTTCGTCGCTAACTATGTTCGCCAACTGACTTGGTAATCTTACCGTTCTCTCTAAGAGATCTATATGGGTTAAAACCTCAGATATGTGGCGTTCACTCCTAGCAGATGAATTTTGACCCAGAATTTCCTCGGTCCTGCTTATAACATGCTCAAAGAAATTCTTCACCTCGGAATCTTCATCCTCGTGCATTTCGTCCGCCATCTTTACCATAAGTCCCAGCTCCCGCTCAAATTTTCCCCCTTGACCCAGTCCCCCAAATTGAATAAATGAGTGCGAAGATTGAATGAATAAAGACGGATTTAATTGAATGTATATGAAAATTGGATCGATTGAATTAGAGACTGAATTTAATGAATATAACAATTGAATTGAATGAATACAGAAATTAAATTGAAGCAATATTGAAACTGAATCAAAAGAATACAAAAATTAAACTGAATGGATCTGAAAATTGAATTAAATGAATGAGGATTGAATAGAATGACTATAGGAATTGAATTGAATGATCTAAGATTAAAGAATGAATATGAAAATTAAATTGAATTAATAAGGATTAAATTGAATAAATATATCAATATTGAATATTGCTACATTTGGCTTGGCATACCTGATTCAGCCTCAATTCATCATCATCATCATCATCATCATCATCATCATTATTATTATTATTATTATTATTTTGTTGATGTTTTTTAAATTACTTTCTCTAGTGAATTTTAGCGGGGATCAGTCATGGGTGCACCATTGGGTGGGAAGTCAGTGAAAGATCACGTGGTCTTCTCGGGAGAGGAAGAAGCGAAGGGTTGCGGAAATGTTGAACTAATGTGCTTTCTGCAAAGGTAAGCGAATTTTTTGGACGGAGTTCTTGACACAGATCTGGCATTTATAGCTTAGGGAAAAGGGTTGAACCAGGTTAGCGGTAACCGGTCGTTTCGCAAACGATCAGTTCGCAAACGTTTTGGGTCGGTTCGCAAACGTCTGATAGTCAACGATAGCCTGCGTAGCTGGCGGTTTTGTCGGGGAGCGCGTGAGCGAGCGCAGGGCTAAGTCAACGATGTCTCCGGAAAACTTAATAAAACACACTGACTCCATCTAATCTAGTATCTAAGATCTAAATTGTTATTGATCGGGTAAGGCAGCCACTTTGCTTTTAATGAAAGCTCACAACTGCAATGATCTCTCGGATCCGTTGGTAAGGACTTTTAATTTCCACACGTTTTTCAATGAACAAGTTCATTTATAGGACCCTAAGATTGAATACATGTCATTACCGATCAATTGTAGGTCTCCAGTCACATGACTGCTGGAATCTAGTATTTGGCCAAGCTTGATTGTGAGAATAATTATGAATACAAGGAAGCTGGCCTTTTAGCTTGTTTACCCAAATAGATAGGCGTTTGTAGAAACAAGATCCGATGCTAATAAATCTGTTTGGCAAACTGGTGGTTGTCCCCAGGGGGGGCGCTTCAGGTATATGAAAGAGTAGGGATTTCACGAGTCGAAGTATATGAAAGGGTAGGGAATTCTGCCATTTAGGTATTTAAAAGGAGAGGGGCGGGGGGCACTCCCCATAATGGCCACCCGAAGGGGCACCTTTTTCATGCTTCAGGTATATTTCACGAGTCAAAGTATATGAAAGGGTAGGGAATTCTGCCATTTTGGTATTTAAAAGGGGGGGGGGGGGGCACTCCCTATAAATTTATGGCCGCCCGAAAGGGGTACCTTTTTCATGCTTCAGGTATATGAAAGAGTAGGGATTTCACGAGTCGAAGTATATGAAAGGGTAGGGAATTCTGCCATTTAGGTATTTAAAAGGGCCTTTCATTAAAATATTTGGAACACATACAACTGTACCTCATGACTGTACTGTTCTAATGGAAGGTATACAAAAAGGGTACCTTTTCTGTCAAAAATGGTATATAAAAGGGTAAGGGGTTGGATCTTGGGGCGGAGCCTCCCCAAATTTAAGGTTTTTTAGTAGCCCCCTGGGTGGTTGTCTTGTCTGTAACCTCACCTTGGGTGTATAAAATTTTTTGTTGTCTAAATCGATTTTTATGCATGATAGCTGATTCGGGCTGTGCCCTCATCAGCTATCATGTGATAGAAATCTTGAGCTCATAATCTAATTGTTAAAAAGAAGATTGGGTCAATATATTAGATGCCAGCATATTTATTATGGGGCAAAGAATTTTAATTAACAAATTATTAGATTATGAACTCAAGATTTCAATTGCATTTTAGTATAAATCTACTAGTGTTCTATCATGAATGCCATTCTCTGATTGGCTATGCTACTCGCTGTCTATTCTGTGATAGATAGTGAGTAGCGGTTGTCAACAAAATGGCGGCCTCTTCTTGTTTGATGGAATGGTGCTCATTTGGGTATGGTTTGAAAGATCTCTTCCCCCTACACATGCTACATGTAAAAGTTGTTTCAATGGCCGGCACAGGTGCCAATGGGTTTAGCAGTCAACCTACAGGTATTAAGTAGTTGCTTAGCCAATCCCAAGGGTGAAGGCTCAATACAGGTTTGACTGTATATCTCCTTTTATGTTATTCTCAAAAAAATTTGCATGTATGGATGTGGGTAATCTGAAGTACAGAAACCCAGATAATATTTTGCTCTTGAAGTTTTAATTATTTCCCACATGTGACAACATGAGAAAACATCTGCTTTCAATTATCAACATTATTTTGTTTTTCAAGTTAATTGTTTGGGCAATTGTTAATTTGCACAGGGTGTTTCATTTTAGACATTAGACATTCTGAATGTTCTAGGGTCGATAAGTGGTCATTTTGTGTACTCATTGCACTTATAGAGAGTGTGAGTTCAGATGACTGAGAAATGACAAATCGCATGGCTGTTAAGGGAGTGAAATAATGGTGGACTCTACTTATTGGGACCATTTTTCACTTAACTTGTTCTGAGTTTTTATAAAATATTGAATTGACAATTTAATTAACTTAAGTCAATTTACTCAGACAAGTATCTGCCAGATTTTGTTTTTGGGAATTCTGACCATTCACACTTTCCATATACAGGTATTCCTATTTCTAAAGTCAGTCAAATTTAAGAGCACCTGGATTCTATTTTCATAGACATTAACTACAGGTGTAAGTGCTAAGTGCCAAGTGCTAACTTCATTAACTTTCAGATTTTTTTCTTTTAATTTTACAGAATATTCTTGTTGATGTTTGAAAATTGAGTTGCTTTATGATTAAGCCACGCTTGATTATAGATGACAAGAAAATTCTGGCTGCAACTGTTAAAGTCATGTGATGACCATCAGTTGCACAGAAGGATCTGCTAATGGCAGCTGCAGCAGCAGGGTGAGTTCAACTTTATCTCTTTTTTGCTTTTCTGCTTCTTACAGTATTTACACATTTTTAACAGATCAGCTAGGGATGAAATGGTACATTTCTTACAGGTGTTGTTAATAGGGCCAAGCAAGGGTTGCCAGCTTGCACCAAGTTCAATGAGGGACAAGCACAGTTCTGATGGGCAATGCAATCATTAAGAGTTCTCCCCATTTAGTCATCTCTTTGGCCCTTAGATTTTTTCTTTCACATACATGTAACCACAGTGACTTGGACGGAACTTTGTGATATCGATATAAGTCAACAATCATCCAGATATTAATATTGCTGATCTTTACCAGAACCCTGAGGTTCATGAATCTTTAGCTCAAACCAAATATGTGTATTCATGAACATGAATCTGAGTGGAAGTGCCTAATTTAACAGTAGCAGATGAACTATATAGGTATGGTAGAAAGGAAGTTCATTAGTCTTAGTTACATTCTTGTTTTACCAGAAAGCAAAATAGCTTTGTGCTAGCTGAGGTGTAAAGCTTAAGTCACTATTTGAGGTTACCGGTAAGTGGCCTGGAGCATAACCTGGTTTCTATTAAAGATGGTATTAAGAATCCAGAAGTATCACTCCCTGCCACTTTCCCCCTTCCCATTAATGAGATGCTACTCCATCAGTGGGTAATTATACTCATTGGTACACTGTATGCCATTACTGCCACATGACTAAGGACAAACTCCTTTTACCTCATTGTAGCTGAGGCATCATATGCCAAATTGTCCCATTGTAACTTAATTGTTACTTCTACGTATAAATTAAGGTGTATGTTGTCTGCAACATGCTCAGTTTTATGAATTCTCTTTTTTTTTATTACCCGGGCTGCGCGCGTCTCGCGCGGCGCCCGGGTCTAGAACTACCGACGGTTCTTCTTTTTCGTCGTCGAGTATCATCCACAAATGGCACTTCCGGCGTTTCTGCGCAAGCGCTAACTATTTTTAACAGAGTCATGCCTGTTGTCACGTATCGGAAAATGTCGATTCACCTTGTGTCTTTTGAAGTCTGAACAAACAATATGTTAAGAGAAGTGTCTATGCGAATGATTGCAAGTTCAACGGCGAGAAGAAAGCTTTTAACATGAGTAAACTTAACGGCAGATGGACTGCTTCAGGAAATTGCGAGTAGTGTCTAATTTTGGCGACGGATTTTGGGGGCACGTGCGCGCGCGAAGTTGCGAGGAGACGCGACGCGAGGGGAGCGCCAAAAATTAGAGACTACGGACAAAGGGAGTTTGACCTTTCACGGCCGAGTGATTCGGAAGTGTAAATCTCATATCAACAGCAAGAATGATGCCTGTTGTCACGTATCGGAAAACGTCGATTCACCTTGTGTCTTTGAAGTCTGAACAACTAATATGTTAAGAGAAGTGTCTATACGAATGTTTGCAAGTTCAAAAGCGAGAAGAAAGCTTTTAACATGACCAAAATTTAACTCCAGATGGATTGCCGCCGTGTTCCCCGTATCGGGTGTCTGGAGAACTCAGACCAATAAAACTCAGACCTCAGACCTAGAAAACTCAGACCCCCCCCCCCCCCCCAAAAAAAAAAAAATCTGGAAAACTCAGACCCCCTGAAAACTATACAAATTTTCAAAGTCAAATAAACGTGGACAGAATAAATTATCGCCGTTCAGTGCGCTGAAATGTTACACCGTCTATTTATCGCAGATAACAAACACTTCACGTTATTATAATCGGCTCCGGAGCACGAGACCTAGAATACTCAGACCCCCCGCCCCCCCTCCCCCAAATTGGAAAACTCAGACCCCCTCATAACTATACAAATTTTCAAAGTGAAATAAACGTGGGCAAAATGAATTATCGCCGTTTATGAGGGGTTTGCGTTTTTACAGATTGGGGGGGGGGGGGGGGGGTCTGAGTTTTCTAGGTCTTGTGCTTCGGAGCCGATTATAATAACATGAGACGACAAAGGAGAAGTGTTTGTAAACAGTTTCACTCTGCTTATTAATTTTCTACTCACATTTCACCGAGACGTACTCCATTAACGTTTATGCGAAAAAATCCTACATCGTTCGATAAGCGTTTCCTTTCTCAAACAATTATCCATCGAAGCGAAAACAAGTGTGCTTAGTTTTTTTTTTTTTGGAATCAATACACTATTTTTATCACCTTGCAAAACGATAAACCTCTGTGGCCTAAAGGTCACTGTTCTTGCCTGTGACACAGCTAACCCGGGTTTGATGTCTTTTAGTGGTATATATCACTGGCTTTATTTTTCTGTTTCTCTTTTTCTTGTTCTTTTAGAACTATTTTTTACAAGTGTTATAATTACTGTTCTCAATGGTTGAGCTGTATTTTAGAGGAATATATGTTGATAGGGGTCTAAAGAAATAGACTCCAACATAAGCTAAACACGGCAATGCGTCCGATGTAAGAAAGACAGACTTCCCTCTATTCTTTTGTTTAGCACTAAGTTAGGGATACAATACTGTTTTTTGCAAGCCCGGGTTTAGGCTAATTGTAGCCTCTTGTTATGTTAAGGTCTAGTGCACTTTGCAGTGTTAATGACAACCAGAAAAGATGGACAGTATTTGGCATTGCACTTAACAAGGTTTTAGTTGAGCAAATTCATCCCTTTGTGGAACAAGAAGTGAACAAAGAATATGGAAAAGTCAAAACTAGCCATGGCATTGATACTCAGAGCACATCTGGACGACTTAAGCACTGGCCATCATTTTTGAAATATGAGAATATCAATGGTAATGACGCACTGCCCAAGGTGAATGGAAAGTACAATTACTCTGTATTCGACTGCCGAGTCACCTCACATTTGGACTTTGCCAAGCTGTATGTGGAGAACTTCATGGCCAAGTTCAATGCCTGTGATGAACACTGTGATGCATCCGCAGTGGTCTATGGGGCGCCGTTTGTAAATTTATTATTTAGACTAAATTCATGCCGTTTTTTTCCTTATTTATAAATAAAGCTATGTCTTACAAAATTATTTATATATCATGAAGTTAGGCAAAGCAGTCGTAAATCTGTTATTTATAAATAATGAAGTTTGCCAGTTGTGCAAATTTATTATTTATAAATAATGAAATTTCAGGCCATGAGCATAATTCTATGATTTATATATAATGCCTTTTGCTGACTTAAGCGCTTGGCAAATGTCATTATTTATAAATAATGACTTTAGCAGCGCTTGCAAAATTTCATGGTTTATAAATCATGAATTTCGCGGCGCTTGGCAAATTCCATGGTTTATAAATCATGACTTTAGCGGCGCTTGCAAAATTTCATGGTTTATAAATAATGAATTTAGCGGCGCTTAGCAAATTCTATGGTTTATAAATCATGACTTTAGCGGCGCTTGCAAAATTTCATGGTTTATAAATCATGACTTTGGCGGCGCTTGCAAAATTTCATGGTTTATAAATCATGACTTTAGCGGCGCTTGCAAAATTTCATGGTTTATAAATAATGAATTTAGCGGCGCCTAGCAAATTCCATGGTTTATAAATCATGACTTTAGCGGCGCTTGCAAAATTTCATGGTTTATAAATAATGAATTTAGCGGCGCCTCGCAAATTCCATGGTTTATAAATCATGACTTTACCGGCGCTTGCAAAATTTCATGGTTTATAAATAATGAATTTAGCGGCGCTTGGCAAATTCCATGATTTATAAATCATGACGTTAGCGGCGCTTGCAAAATTTCATGGTTTATAAATAATGAATTTAGCGGCGCTTGGCAAATTCCATGGTTTATAAATCATGATTTTAGCGGCGTTTGGCAAATTCCATGGTTTATAAATAATGAATTTAGCGGCGCTTGGCAAATTCCATGATTTATAAATCATGACTTTAGCCGCGGTTGGAAAATTTCATGGTTTATAAATAATGAATTTAGCGGCCCTTCCAAAATTTCATGGTTTATAAATAATGACGTGGCGGTTGGGCGCCAAGTGTAAAAGTACGCCAAGTGTAAAAATACGCCAAGTGTAAAAATATGGCCGCCAAGTGTAAAAATATTATTTACTCAACAGTTTGGTGCAATTTTTGGTATTTCGTACATTGCAAATGTAGTCGTTTGGTCATAAAAGGGAGCTTTCGCAACGACGACGGCCGAAAAAGTCGTTTTCAAAATATAAATTCTCGTTTTTGTAACTCTTTCGCGATTATTTCAATTTGTTTAGCTTGTAAGATGTTAACAATATAAACCAGGGACTAAATTACTATAAACGGAGTTACGGTAAGAGAAAGAAAGTGATATTTACCGTAACGCACTCACGTTCTCGAGAAAACCTAAAATTTGGTCATTTCACGTTGTTGTTTTTATTTGCAGAGGACGGTAAACACATGTACCAAAACGCACGTGCGGAGCCATTGCTTGTTATTGTTTTGTGGCATTCTCGTTGCCGTTACCGTTCTCGTTGCTAAAGCTCCCTATATACAAATTTCCACTGTACAACCTTTGCGTGACTTTGCGATTTCTAAATCGCAGCAACATAACTTTGCCATTTACAAATCGCAAGGAAGATGACTTGGCCCAGCGTAAATTTATGCCATCGATAGCGTGCCAACTGGTAATTTGTTCAGTTTAAGGCGGGGAATAGTGAGTCGAGAAACTAATCATTATGGCGTCTCGGGAATCGTTGTCTAACGTTATTACTGAAGCTGTTTCTCGAGCAGTCAATGACGCCCTGAACAGCGCTTTGTCTCGGGTAAGTTCTTCAACCATATTACAATTTAGTCCTCTGAAACAGTCAACGATACTGAATTACTGTTTCTCAAGTTAGATATGCGTTGTTTTTCTAGGGTTCGCATAACACTAGCGTTCAACAAGCATCCCCTGCCATTACACCAAACTAAGGGCCTGTTCACATGGAGGTGTTGGACCCTAAGAAGGTGATGTCCCCCACCTACCCGTGGTCAAAAAAAGCTAGCTAGGCGTCACATGCAACCCCGGGGCGCTGGGGTGAGGTTTAAAATGCTATGGTGTGGTCTCTAAGAACGTATATTGACAAAAGAATTCAGAGATAATTGCCCGGATGAGTATCACCCCACACCACGTCCAGCATTCACATGGAGAAAACTCAACCCAGCTGAGCGGGTTACCCGCCCTGGCTGACCGGTGAGGTACCCCACATCACATGTAAACGCGATCGAGAAAGAAAGAGAGATTGTATGGAGAGATTGGTAACCCCACCTAGTGGGGGACCTCACCTTCCTGGGGTCCCCCACCTCCATGTGAACAGGCCTGAAATAAAAAACTTAGGACAGCCAGACAAACTGCGAGCTCATTAGGGCCTGTTGACATGGCGGTGGGGGACCTCAGGAAGGTGAGGTACCCCATCTAACCGTGGTCAAAAAAAGCTGGCCTTCACATGCAACCCCGGGGCGCTTGGGAGAGGTTTAAACTGCTATCGCGTGGTCGCTAAGAACGTATATTGACAAAGGAATTCAGAGACAATTGTCAGGATGAACATCACCACCACCCCACCTCCAGCATTTACATGGAGTAAACTCACAAAGCTGTCCTGTTGGCAGTTATTGCTGGAAACATTTTCATTTCTATCTGAATGGCTGGAAAATATTCAGCTAAAGCCGCTGGTTCTGTGTTGAGTTAGCAAAATAATTAATGACTTGACGTATTTTTTGTACATGTATTTCGTGTACATTTATACCGAGTTTTATGAACACTGCTTTCATAATTGTATTTTATTCTTAAGAAGGGTATTCCTTTTATTTTAGCTGTCTTGGAGTCTTTCTTCCCCCCCTTCCCCCTTCCCCCCTCCCCCCTCTGACAGAAGAAGTTTTATTGAAGTAGTCCGAACTGCTGGAGAACGGAAACGGCCAGCTATACGTAGAAGAGTTTACTCCGTCCCCTGCCCCAATTATGTGTGGCATATCGATGGAAATCACAAGTTAATCAGGTGGCGGTTTGCGGTCCACCATGGCATTGATGGCTTCAGCCGACTTATAACCTTTTGTTCCTGTTCCACAAACAACAGAGCGAGTACAGTTTTTCTTAGCTTTCAAGAAGCGGTTCGCAAATATGGGCGGCCCTTTCGTGTCCGCACTGACCATGGAGGAGAGAACGTAGCTGTTTGGAGGGATATGACTGCCGCTTGGGGAGAAGATACTAAATCAGTTATTGTGGGAAGCTCAGTCCACAATCAGAGGATTGAAAGGCACAACAGGTCGCTGAATGAACAGGAAAGACAGAAAGTTCCTGTTCATTCAGCGACCTGTTGTGCCTTTCAATCCTCTGATTGTGGACTGAGCTTAATAAAAGGAATACCGTTCTTAAGAATAAAATACAATTATGAAAGCAGTGTTCATAAAACTCGGTATAAAAGTACACGAAATACATGTACAAAAAATACGTCAAGTCATTAATTATTTTGCTAACTCAACACAGAACCAGCGGCTTTAGCTGAATATTTTCCAGCCATTCAGATAGAAATGAAAATGTTTCCAGCAATAACTGCCAACAGGACAGCTTTGTGAGTTTACTCCATGTGAATGCTGGAGGTGGGGTGGTGGTGATGTTCATCCTGACAATTGTCTCTGAATTCCTTTGTCAATATACGTTCTTAGCGACCACGCGATAGCATTTTAAACCTCACCCAAGCGCCCCGGGGTTGCATGTGAAGGCCAGCTTTTTTTGACCACGGTTAGATGGGGTACCTCACCTTCCTGAGGTCCCCCACCGCCATGTCAACAGGCCCTAATGAGCTCGCAGTTTGTCTGGCTGTCCTAAGGTGTGGGGAAACTGTAACAAAGGCCTTTCTGATAGACTTCAAAAGCTTCAAAATCGGGCAGCTCGCATTTTGATGAAAGCTTCTTATGACAGTAATTTGAATGAATTGTTCCGGGCACTGCGGTGGCGAGAACTCTGACATCAAAGATTAGAAAAGAAATCTATTATGTTGTACAAAATATTACATGACATGACGCCTGAATATTTAAGATCTAGTTTTGTTTTTCGCGATAGTGTGAATTCTTATCATTTGAGGAATACTGAAAACGCACTATCTCTTCCAAAACCCGCACTGATTACCTAAAGAGAAGTCTTTCGTACAGTGGAGCTCAGTTGTGGAACACTTTACCCCCGGAATTAAGACAAGCGACTTCCTTGAGAGATTTTAAAAATAAATTGAGTCGCCACAGTTTTAAGTAAGTTTTAAGTAAAATTTTAAACACGGCCTCCAAGAAAAGCAGCCTTTTGTTTTTTATTGGTTTTTATTTTTTATTCTCTTGTGATTGTAATTAAGTAGATAGTGAGTTAGTTGATAATAATTAATTAAGCTGATGGAAATACCGTGTATAAATAAAGTTATCTTATCTTATCTTATCTTATCTTATCTTATCTTGTTCACATGGAGGTGGGGGACCCCAGGAAGGTGAGGTCCCCCACTAGGTGGGGTTACCAATCTCTCCATACAATCTCTCTTTCTTTCTCGATCGCGTTTACATGTGATGTGGGGTACCTCACCGGTCAGCCAGGGCGGGTAACGCGCTCAGCTGGGTTGAGTTTTCTCCATGTGAATACTGGACGTGGTGTGGGGTGATACTCATCCGGGCAATTATCTCTGAATTCTTTTGTCAATATACGTTCTTAGAGACCACACCATAGCATTTTAAACCTCACCCCAGCGCCCCGGGGTTGCATGTGAAGCCTAGCTAGCTTTTTATGACCACGGATAGGTGGGGGACATCACCTTCTTAGGGTCCAACACCTCCATGTGAACAGGCCCTTAGTTTGGTCGTAATGGCAGGGGCTGCTTGTTGAACGCTAGTGTTATGCGAACCCTAGAAAAACAACGCATATCTAACTTGAGAAACAGTAATTCAGTATCGTTGACTGTTTCAGAGGACTAAATTGTAATATGGTTGAAGAACTTACCCGAGACAAAGCGCTGTTCAGGGCGTCATTGACTGCTCGAGAAACAGCTTCAGTAATAAAGTTAGACAACGATTCCCGAGACGCCATAATGATTAGTTTCTCGACTCACTATTCCCCGCCTTAAACTGAACAAATTACCAGTTGGCACGCTATCGATGGCATAAATTTACGCTGGGCCAAGTCATCTTCCTTGCGATTTGTAAATGGCAAAGTTATGTTGCTGCGATTTAGAAATCGCAAAGTCACGCAAAGGTTGTACAGTGGAAATTTGTATATAGGGAGCTTTAGCAACGAGAACGGTAACGGCAACGAGAATGCCACAAAACAATAACAAGCAATGGCTCCGCACGTGCGTTTTGGTACATGTGTTTACCGTCCTCTGCAAATAAAAACAACAACGTGAAATGACCAAATTTTAGGTTTTCTCGAGAACGTGAGTGCGTTACGGTAAATATCACTTTCTTTCGCTTACCGTAACTCCGTTTATAGTAATTTAGTCCCTGGTTTATATTGTTAACATGTTACAAGCTAAACAAATTGAAATAATCGCGAAAGAGTTACAAAAACGAGAATTTATATTTTGAAAACGACTTTTTCGGCCGTCGTCGTTGCGAAAGCTCCCTTTTATGACCAAACGACTACATTTGCAATGTACGAAATACCAAAAATTGCACCAAACTGTTGAGTAAATAATATTTTTACACTTGGCGGCCATATTTTTACACTTGGCGTATTTTTACACTTGGCGTACTTTTACACTTGGCGCCCAACCGCCACGTCATTATTTATAAACCATGAAATTTTGGAAGGGCCGCTAAATTCATTATTTATAAACCATGAAATTTTCCAACCGCGGCTAAAGTCATGATTTATAAATCATGGAATTTGCCAAGCGCCGCTAAATTCATTATTTATAAACCATGGAATTTGCCAAACGCCGCTAAAATCATGATTTATAAACCATGGAATTTGCTAAGCGCCGCTAAATTCATTATTTATAAACCATGAAATTTTGCAAGCGCCGCTAAAGTCATGATTTATAAACCATGGAATTTGCTAGGCGCCGCTAAATTCATTATTTATAAACCATGAAATTTTGCAAGGGCCGCTAAATTCATTATTTATAAACCATGAAATTTTGCAAGCGCCGCTAAAGTCATGATTTATAAACCATGGAATTTGCTAGGCGCCGCTAAATTCATTATTTATAAACCATGAAATTTAGCAAGCGCCGCTAAAGTCATGATTTATAAACCATGAAATTTTGCAAGCACTGCTAAAGTCATGATTTATAAATCATGGAATTTGCCAAGCGCCGCTAAATTCATTATTTATAAACCATGAAATTTTGCAAGCGCCGCTAAAGTCATGATTTATAAACCATGGAATTTGCCAAGCGCCGCGAAATTCATGATTTATAAACCATGAAATTTTGCAAGCGCTGCTAAAGTCATTATTTATAAATAATGACATTTGCCAAGCGCTTAAGTCATTATTTATAAATAATGATATTCATGCAGCACAGCAAAAGGCATTATATATAAATCATAGAATTATGCTCATGGCCTGAAATTTCATTATTTATAAATAATAAATTTGCACAACTGGCAAACTTCATTATTTATAAATAACAGATTTACGACTGCTTTGCCTAACTTCATGATATATAAATAATCTTGTAAGACATAGCTTTATTTATAAATAAGGAAAAAAACGGCATGAATTTAGTCTAAATAATAAATTTACAAACGGCGCCCCATAGTGGTCACCCTGCTTGGCAAAGTCCCAGTGTTCTCTGCTGCTGTACAGAGTGCTGCAGGTGATGTTCGCCAAGCAAGAAATGCCTGGGAACACTGTGCATTCAGTGACTGGGACCCTGTGAAATTCAGACAGAGTTTTGATGTGATGGAACAGCTGGTGAAAGCTCTTGGTCTGCCAGCTCCTGATGAGAGAACACTGTTAGCAGAACTGAGAGACTGGGAGAAGAAAGGTAATCAATATTATGTGCAAGCTAAACATTACATTTTCCTCAACATGTGTGATTTGTTGTAGATGATACGGCTGTATGTGTATTACAGTATTGTGCAAAAGTAATGCAAACGAAATTCGACGAATTTCGCGAATATTCGCGAATATTCGACGATAATTAGCGAAATTTCGTTTGGAGCGATTTTTCGACGATATTTCGGGAGTCCTATTGTTTGAGCGACAACGATATTTCGCGGCACTCCGCGATAATTCGAACGAAATTTCGCGGCACTCCCCGATAGTTCGAGCGAAATTTCGTGGCACTTAGCGATATTTCGAGCGAATTTTCGTTTGTATCCAGTGATTTTTCGCTTGCTGCAAATGATATCTTTATCGTTTCGTTCTATCTCCCTCGCACCACAAACATGACGTGTAACATTAACACGTGCCAAGCAAATTCTAAAATGTCTATGTTTACGCCTCCATTTGAAGATTTCACATTCTGGAAATGAAACTTACGTGTTCATGGTCTGTTTTAGAAAGTAAAACTGAAAGACACTACACACTTGCATGAGTTCCAGCAACATTAAATGTATTTATTCTTCAAGACAAAAACAAGGCTTTGTCAGACTCAATACGGCCATGTGCGTTGTCTCCACGCAGTCTCGAATCCTGCACAAGTCTGAATTGCCTAGTCTTTTTTTCCAGGCTTTATTTACACTATTGCTTAAGTAGTGTTCATATCTGCAATGATCACTCACATATTCGTCGAAAACCATTTGTTGCATTGAGGTTTAGCGTCCAAGCAATATGAATCCCGTCAGATTGAACGTGACTTTTCAAACGTGTTGCCCGTGTAATTTGAGAAGCATTATCTTAGCTTTATGCAAATACGTTGTTTCCGAAAAGTTTGGACATTTGACGTTAACAATCTCAGCCATTGCAACCATCTCTGGGAACTCCTTTCATTTCGTTAGCATTACACAAGTATAAGAGAATTATGGTCATGGAATTAACATTTAAATTTAGGCACCACTTTCCGTCGACTGAATTGTTTGTTGCTCGTTGGTGACACAACCGCAGTTCGTTTTTTTGACTATTTTACAGCACTTTCCACTTAATCCTAATCATTATATTTTTAAGAAATTGAACGTGGACTATTCTCAATCAGAGGTTATATTTTCATCTCGTTAGCATCACACAAGTATTAGAGTGGTAACGGTCAAGGAACATAATGGAACTTCGTGCTACGGTCGACTGAAGTGTTTTGTTTACATTTTGCGCGACTTTCACATACCTGTACGCTCTTGTCATGAAAACCATTTCTCGCTTACTTGTGTGTTTGACTCCAAGTAGGTAGGTGATCTTTCTATATGTTATTGCTGTTTTATTAAGGTTGACATTCATTTGTTAGTAAACGTTTACAAGTCAGATTACGATAAGTTTTGTTCAGGTATTCAGACTGACTTTTCGGCTGTGTGATCGGAAGCGATGTGAACCTTGCCGTCACTAAGGTTCTTAGTCATTGTAGTTGGTGCGAGTTGCCCCGCGAATTTTCGCTTCTGCGAATTTTCGCGATAGCGATTTTTCGTTTGACCCTCCGAAATATCGTGCGATACTTTCGAAATTTCGCTCGAAATATCGTTTCAAGGTAAAACTTTTCGCGTGAAATTTCGCGCGAAAGTTCGCGAGAACAAAGAACGAAATTCGTCGAATTTCGTTTGCATTACTTTTGCACAATACTGTATTAGTAGTTAGTGTCGATCGACATATCGGTTGATTGTGTGAATTGATATATTATTATGTTATTTTTTGTTGTATATTGGTTGATTGTTGGTCGTTTGTCGGCCCATCAAGTCACTTAATAGTCGCCCAATATATTAATCAATATATATGGGTCAACTGTCAGTCGATACATAGATTGATACATGCTGATACTTCACTGATATTTCACCGACACCTGACACCAATTTGCATCACCAATACATTACCGAGACTATCAGATGCCTGTCAATTAACAATCGACTGTTAAGGTAATAATGCCAAAAATAAGACTTGGGAACAGCTCATCGTTTTATTCATTTTATTTGACATACTTCATTGACCGACTGTTGGTCGATACATTGACCAATGCCTTGGGCGACACTACCATAGGACTGCAAAGTCATATAGTAACTGTTATCATGTTATAGTACACATACAGGTGTAATCAGTATTTTACATTTTTATGTAATGTTTCATAAAGGAGCAGGAATGTTTTATCAAGTTTAAAACACGAGGTGCAGCTGAGTGTTTTAGGAATTGATAAAACATGAATTGTGAATTTATTGAACGGCTTAAAAAACTTTACTGTATCCACTCTTACACTAAAATTTAGATTATGGGTTATTTTGGCCTAGAAAACTGGATGTAAAATTTAGCCGTGTCTTTATCAGATATAGAGACACTCATTAAAAATTAATTTCTTTTGTATGTCCTTCATGAATTATTAATGAGATTTTTAAGGATAGTGCATAAGCCAAAATTTTGGATAACTGAATGTCAGATTTTCATTATGATTATAGCATATGCAGCAAGAGGTTTCTGTCATTTCTCTTGATGGAACAATTTTTCATCTATGAACCAGTCAATCTGTCTTCGTTTTCACCTCTAGGTAAAATAAGATAATATGTATCCATCACTGCAGCTCTTTTTGGCATCTCTATTAATTACTGACAATGCTAAAAAAATAATAATAATGATAATAATAATAATAATAATAATAATAATAATAATAATGATAATAATAACTTTATTTCATTGTCAATCTTCTAGCCAGCCTATAATAGGCTTACTAATCGGGGACACATCCTACTTAAAATGTACAATGTGCAGTTCCAGAAAATATCCATACCCCCCCACGGAAGGTTTTTTCGTTTTAACCCCCCATCCACTCGGAATTTCCGTTCCAGAGGGGTTTGTGAAGACCCCCCTCCCCTCTGGAATTTCCGTTTTTTCTTTACCCTCATTTCAGAACTCCTCGGAAGTTTCAAGTCGTTTTAAATGTCGAAAATTGACGGCTAACAGAGGTACAATCAATTCTTTTTATTACTTTACTACGTTATTTAAGATTTATCCTTTTACTGATGTACGTGGAAAAAAATCTTAACAATGCTTGATTTCTTCCAGCAATATTAATAATTAATTTAAAATACAGCAAAAGGCGTTTGTTGTTGCGTAGTTTAAATGCCTGATTTCCTCGAGTGCTTAACACTCTCGATCATGTCACAAAAACGGTAACTATATATAACTATCTATAAAATTTGACTGGCGTGCTAAACGCGAACATAAACTTTTGGTAGTTGACAACATTTAAAAAGGAATCGGATTAATTTGTCTCATCTATACTTTACCTTGCTTGTCTGCCTTGTCTGCCTTGTGATATAATTTATACCTTGATCTGACATCGTTGACCTTAGCTTTTATGAACGTTCAAGCGACGTGGCATCGTCCGCATGTAAAATTACTGGTAAAATTACCAAAGTGAACGCGAGTCGACTTCTAGCGAAAGAGAAGAGAGCGGGGAAGAAAGTGATGCTAGCACAGAAGATGATTGAACTGAATTCCGAAGATTAATGGAATTGCTTTACTATTAACTTTTTAAATATGAGAACACTGATTTTTTGCAACCTAAGTCCTTGCTTGAACGATAAATAAAAATGCATGTGTGTAATCGCTTAATTTAGCACCAAAGTTAAAGTTTCCAAGTTTCTACGTTTCTAAGCTTTGTTGCAAAGTGAGCCACGGCTCGCTGCATGCGTAAGATATCTTTTTTCTCGGCTTTTCGCTGAGCCTTGTTAAAAATTGTGTAATAAATTGTGCTGTCTCGGCAAATGTACTTGTGTTTGTTTGTTACTTTTCGGGTGACCTCAGGTAAAGTGGCGTAAGCATGGGTATGAGTACGAGGCACTCGGCCAGGGATCTGGAGATCAAATTTTGCTGTCGGCCATTTTGTATCGGTTCGGTTTAGTGCACGAGAGGCCACATTCTTCTGAGGATAATGACAGGAAAATCGCAGCGAGAACACAAACATTAATGGCCAGGCACATTTAAGCCCAGGTGAATAGAGAAGTAATTTATTTATTTCAATTCCTTTTTTGATCGTGAAAACAATTTACGTAAGTATTATTTCGTTCGTTACGAACTGTTTGCCACCCTCTGGAAAAAGCTTAGACTTGAGCCCCCCACTACCCTCGGAAATTTTAGCCTCTGATCCCCCCTCCCCTTCGGAATTTCCAACGACCTTCCGTGGGGGGGGTATGGATATTTTCTGGAACCGCACAATAATCTTTTGGATTTACAATCATAATAAAATAAGGCTACAAGGCTACAACGACTCTATACAATAGTAAAGAACATATCTAGTAATTAAAACTTAATTAAGAACTATAATTTTTATCTATATAATCTATTTCTAGCAACTGCACGCAGGGCATAAATGAATATGAATAATTATATGAAGATCAATTATATTGAACTGCGGATTAGACAAATGAAGATGTCAATGATTGTCGTAGTTTTGAATGCTACTAAAGGAGTAGCCAAAAGAAACCTGAAAACATGTCAGGCTTTTAGAGATTGGAACCCATGACCTCTGATACTGGGAGCTGGTCATTTCGTTGGTTCGTAATAAACCCTCGAGTGATGAAGTGCTGCACATGAATATGAATATGTGAAGACTATGTATCGAGCTGTAGATTAGTCAAATGAAGATGTGAATCAAAAGATTGTTGCAGTTATGAATGCTACTAAGAGCAGTTAGCAAGACAAACTATCCAGTTAGTTGCCCTATTTCCGGACACTTTTTGCAAAACTGTAATATCTTACCTCAAAACAGCACTAACAAGCTAAAATTTAGCCACAATGTATCTTCTACTAGTGGTAATAAGTGAGTGAAGTTTTATCGGTTGAAGCTCTTTGGTTTCTTTGTAAGAACGTCTGAGTAGGAGGCAACGTTAAATTCGGTGCCCTATTTCCGAACAATCGTTGCGAAATAAATACTCCTTTCTTCTTTCAAACATTCGTCTCGATCTTGGGAAAATACATATTATAAAAGTCAAATAAAGACACATTCCTTCAAAAAATTACATTCTGTCAGAATTTTTAAGTATTTTCTTTCATTTTAGCGAAGAAGTCATCAGACCACAAATGCCTGAGTTCAGCAAGATTCTCATTCTTGATAAACTCGCGCAGTGGTGGAGTCAAAAATCGTTATTCTTAAAACAGCCTTTTTGTTTTTACATTCAGAACGATAAATTAATCTCAAAACATATGTGGCTTGTGATACGCTATTAACCCCTCCCCTCCCGACATACGCTGGGTGAAATTTACAACGTTCAGTTCATGGCTTAACCTGTGACCCATGATGGTGTTATAATAAAAATTCTTTACAGTATGGAGTTTGATATCCGGGGGGTTCTCCCTATAATGGCCTATACGACCGGGAGGGTCCGCCCGAAAGGGGAACCTTTTGCATGCTTCAGGTACATAAAAGGGTAGGGATTTCACGAGTCGAAGTATATGAAAGGGTAGGGAAATCTGTCATCGAGGCATTTAAAAGGGCCCGGCTTTCATTACAATATTTTGAACACACATACTTTATGACTGTACTGTTTTAATTTATTGAACTCTACATGAAAATGACAAGAAGACTTCCTGTTTTAGGTATACGAAAGGGGTACCATTTGTCAGTGAAGGTATACGAAAGGGGTACCTCTTCTGCCAAAAATGGTATATAAAAGGGTAAGGGTTTGGACCTTGGGGCGGAGCCTCCCCGTATTAAAATTATTTTAGTCCCCCCCCCCCCCTAAAATAAGATTAAATAAGATAAACATTGTTTCACCCTCTGGAAACAATGAAAGAGAAGGAAGTTTAATCAACACCAAAACAGGTTAGCTTAAAAATAGGAGAAACAGTCTGAAATTAAGCAGACCTCACCAAAAATGTACTTAAAATCTTAAGTAGTCTTGCTCGGAGATACAAAACTACAAACGAAAAATTCTGATATGCTGAGAAACCTAGTTCTTTTAGCTTCACGTATATTATGTCGAAAGCAAAATACAAACTATCGCGCATTTTGCGAGAACAGACCACTTAATTGAAATGATATAATTTGATGCACGATAAAAATGACATTGAATAAGAAAATAATTGTACTTACCTCGACGGAAATCTAAATCTTCCCGCCTAAACGGAGCATAGCTCGGCCATGAAAAGAACAAATAAAAGCGGACTAGTCGATAAGTCTTCGAAACGTATCGTTAGCCGGATTTGTTTCGGTTTTGCAACAGAATCGTAAAGTTGAAGTGTGCAGAAATAGAGGTGTCCTGGAAATAGGGCAACATACTGCAGTAACAATTACTGACAATGTTCAGTATTTTAAAAAAATGCACTGACTGGATAGCATGCTAAAAAGTCAGTCCTGCCCTTATGGCACATAGCCAAACAGCAGTTCAGTTCTGAACATCAAATGTGATCAGTTAATGGCAAGGTGATACCTTAGCCAGCCACTTTTCGTTTCACTTTCAAAAGGAAAATAGTAAATGGCATGCTAGTCAGAGCCCTTCCCACCCCCACCCCTCAACTAATCACACCATCTAGTCAGCTCCCTTGTCTTCTTTTATTTTTTATTAAACCCCTTAATTTTGATAGTGAATGGCATGCTAGTCAGAGCCCTTCCCACCCCACCCCTCAACTAATCACACCATCTAGTCAGCCCCCTTGTCTTCTTTTTTTAATGAAACCCCTTTAACCCATTGACTACCGCAGGTTTTTACATTTTCGGAGTGATTTTCCACCTATAAACGATGAATAGCAATTCGTGACTCTTTATTTGAACTACCAGGGAAAAGTGGTGCTGTCCTAAGCCACTGGAGGCTCAAGGTTTCTGAAAACGTCATTTTGACGTAGCTATTTTTTATCCGTGAAGCGACAGCAATGGCCCAAGTTCGGTTTGCTTGCGATTTCTGCTAAATTTACAGCCATTTTTCATCTTTAGCGGCTGCCTGATGAGCATCATTAAGCGTGACGGTAGCTAAGAGTCCACTTTCTCAAAGAATCGAGCAAGGTGATGTACTTTGTTGTTGAATTTGGCTTGTTAACCGACGAACTGGGAATTTGGCCGATCGAACACTTAGTACCTTTGGGACTCGACTATTGATGAATTTCTCGACCTACCGCCACATTTTTTGGAATTTCTGTGTACTGAAGATGACCACGAGTAGGAAATTTGGGCGGTAGGTCGGAGTGGCTGTAGACTTAGTTTATATGTGAAAGAATTGGGGGAAGGAACGGGCGCTGTCAAAAATTCTCGTTAGTTCCCAGCATGCAATGCGCTGACGATGTGGAAAATGTCGGGAAGGCCCGAATGCACTGGAACAAAAGGCTGTATCTACGCTCGGGAGAAGAATATGAACAAAAAAATTCATTTCTAAGCTAGAAAAAGGACTGAATTTCGTTATGATGGTTGAGTTTTGGTTTTTCGACGATGATTTCCCTAAAAAAACATGAAGGCAAAAAGGGGCATTTTTGTTGTTTCTCTTTGACGTTAAAAACGGCCAGTTTCGTTCTTGTCCAAACTCAAAAGGCCATAATTGGTAAAAATCGCTACGTTTCTTGCATTTATTGGATATCCAAATTTAAAGGGCATTCCATTTCGTGCTCACAACTAACAGTTAAGGCAATATTCGTGCGATTGAGAGAGTTGCAATGTTTTCAAGCATGGGAGTTTTTTACGGCCGGTTTTGGCCGGCACGGGTGCCAATGGGTTAATTTTAATAGTGAATGGCATGCTAGTCAGAGCCCTTCCCACCCCACCCCTCAACTAATCACACCATCTAGTCAGCCCCTTGTCTTCTTTTTTTAATTAAACCCCTTTAATTTTAATAGTGAATGGCATGCTAGTCAGAGCCCTTCCCACCCCACCCCTCAACTAATCACACCATCTAGTCAGCTCCCTTGTCTTCTTTTTTTATTTTTTTATTAAACCCCCTTAATTTTGATAGTGAATGGCATGCTAGTCAGAGTTCTTCGCACCCCACACCTCAACTAATCACACCATCTAGTCAGCTCCCTTGTCTTCTTTTTTTTTTTTATTAAACCCCCTTAATTTTGATAGTGAATGGCATGCTAGTCAGAGCCCTTCCCACCCCACCCCTCAAGTAATCACACCATCTAGTCAGCTCCCTTGTCTTCTTTTTTTATTTTTTTATTAAACCCCTTAACAAAATTGTGAATGGCATGCTAGTCAGAGTTCTTCCCACCCCACTCCTCAACTAATCACACCATCTAGTCAGCTCCCTTGTCTTCTTTTTTTTTTTTATTAAACCCCTTAATTTTGATAGTGAATGGCATGCTAGTCAGAGCCCTTCCCACCCCACCCCTCAACTAATCACACCATCTAGTCAGCCCCCTTGTCTTCTTTTTTTAATTAAACCCCCTTAATTTTAATAGTGAATGGCATGCTAGTCAGAGCCCTTCCCACTCCACCCCTCAACTAATCACACCATCTAGTCAGCTCCCTTGTCTTCTTTTTTTTTATTAAACCCCCTTAATTTTGATAGTGAATGGCATGCTAGTCAGAGCCCTTCCCACCCCACCCCTCAACTAATCACACCATCTAGTCAGCTCCCTTGTCTTCTTTTTTTTTTTATTAAACCCCCTTAATTTTGATAGTGAATGGCATGCTAGTCAGAGCCCTTCCCACCCCACCCCTCAAGTAATCACACCATCTAGTCAGCTCCCTTGTCTTCTTTTTTTTTTTTTTATTAAACCCCCTTAATTTTGATAGTGAATGGCATGCTAGTCAGAGCCCTTCCCACCCCACCCCTCAACTAATCACACCATCTAGTCAGCTCCCTTGTCTTCTTTTTTTAATTAAACCCCTTTAATTTTAATAGTGAATGGCATGCTAGTCAGAGCCCTTCCCACCCCACCCCTCAACTAATCACACCATCTAGTCAGCTCCCTTGTCGTCTTTTTTTTTATTAAACCCCCTTAATTTTAATAGTGAATGGCATGCTAGTCAGAGCCCTTCCCACCCCACCCCTCAACTAATCACACCATCTAGTCAGCTCCCTTGTCGTCTTTTTTTTTTATTAAACCCCCTTAATTTTAATAGTGAATGGCATGCTAGTCAGAGCCCTTCCCACCCCACCCCTCAACTAATGACACCATCTAGTCAGCCCCCTTGTCTTCTTTTTTTTTAATCAAACCCCTTAATTTTAATAGTGAATGGCATGCTAGTCAGAGCCCTTCCCACCCCCACCCCTCAACTAATCACACCATCTAGTCAGCCCCCTTGTCTTCTTTTTTTTTAATCAAACCCCCTTAATTTTATAGTGAATGGCATGCTAGTCAGAGCCCTCCCCTCCCCCACCCCTCGACTAATCGCACCATCTAGTCAGCTCCCTTGTCTTCTTTTTTTAATCAAACCCCTTAATTTTCTCCAGTCCCTCCCTCCACTCCCTTTCCCCGCAGATGCCTGAATGTTCTTCAGGCATTTTATTGATAGTTTGGCGTGGCTAAAAAACGTGGCTTGTTATAACAATGACTTCGTTCTAATTATCTGGATTCCACTGACTTTCTTTTTTATTGCTTTTATAAAGGAGAGAATTTAAGGACACTATCCCACGAGGCATCCCAATTTTTTGTGGGTGTTGATCCACGCAGTCTTTTCCACACAAGGTACCTTGCTGTGCATGAACACTCCAGTGGACCCTGCCCTGTTACAGTTGGTGCAGCATCATGTAAACACACTCAAAACAGATGTAGACAAGCTGACCTTTGATATGGATGATGAAAGAGGAGCGGTGAAGAAGGCACTGCATGATGTTGAAGCACATCTGAAGGAACTGGAAAACCGAGTTGAAAGGGTCGAGGAGGGTGTAAAAGATCTCCAAGATGAGCAAATTATTTTGCAGCAACGTGTAACGCAAGTGGAAGAACAAGTGAAAGCTGCCATCCCTCGAATAAGTTCCGGTAATTGAAATAACTTTTATAAATATTTATCCTGTATTATATAAACACCAATGTAATACTAGGTTAGCTTTCGCGCGAAAACATGATATCTTTACACGTGAAAATCACATGTTATCTTTACACATGAAAAGATGACTGTTATTATGGTTACATGATAAATCACGCCTTTCACAGCGAAAATGAAATGGTTTGGTATTTCAGTGGTGTTTATATAATTAATAGAACATCACATGGCTGCTTGGAGATTCGAAATTTCTCGTCTCGTTTTTAAAAAATATTTCATGAGTGAGCGCAGCGAACGAGTGAGAAATTTCGTATCTCCGCGCAACCATGTGATATCCTCTATTTATTAAACTGTGTTCTATCACTGAATGTCCAAAATATATCTAAGAATAGGTGCCAAGTATTTACGACGCAACGCTCTGTTGAGTTACATTTCTCATAACTTGAGTGGAAAAGAAAACGCGGTAATCTACAGGCAAACTAATCATAATGATTTAACCGCAATTTCTTTCAAATTGCGCTTATTTTTATCTTTCAAAATTAAACACCAATAATTTGACTGTGTTTCAACTTACATTGTGTACAGTGAAACTTGTGTCAGTGGCGATAAATGGGCAATAGTCCGTTGCTCAAACAATTACTGTAAAGATGTTTTCAGCTCAAGAGATTTACTGAAGATTCTTTCAAATACAATAAAAAGCCTTATATAAGCAGGGTTCTCCCTAGTTTTCGGCAAGCAGGTAAGGGACCTTTCCAAACCGGTAAAGCATTTGGTTAATGTTGGACGTTCTGCAAAGGATAAGCGACAATCAAGTTGAACTTTTGCACCGTATGGGTTGAGCTAACGTCAATGCTGTCCCTGTGAGTATAAAAATAACCTTCACACAATTTTGACTCTAATAATGTTGGATACGCAGATAACATTGTTGGAAACACGTCGCTTCGGGGTCTGACTTCAACAATTGCCACCTCTGCCATTAGGCTCTCGGATTGGAGACTGGGCCCTTAACTCTGATTGGTCTTTGCAATGCAACATTGTTGAAAGGGCGGCTACACGCTTCAACATTTGTTGTATGTTGGAGAAAATGTTTGATCGAAATCAAAACATTCTTCCAACAAAAAATGTTGAACAAATGTCATCAAACATGCACGCTACACGTTCTAACATTGCTCATCCAATAAATGTTTTATAACAATGTTTGAACGTGCAGCTGGGGCCTTATTAGGCACGTAAAGAAGTGATGAAAGCACGGAAGAAGTAGGAAGTAGACTACTTTCGTGCTCTCGTCACTTCCTTGAGTGCTTTATAACAGAACAAAGCACGGTTAAAGCTTTTTATTTGTTTTATAATATAGTTTTTCCCACGCTTGTAGCTAAATTCGTGTTGAGAAAACTGAGCAAATTTTATTCTCAGCTTGCGCGCGATGGCGTCAGTGATCGTACATGTTGCGTCAACACTGTGTCTTGTTGTAAAAATTCTTTTTAAGGGGCCGTTAAAACCGGTCAGGTAAAACAAGCAGCACTTACAATTCGTGTCTTCTGTTCTAGTTTATGACTGCACTATTTTAATCGAGAAGTTTTTAAAGTCCTACTAAGACGAAATTCACATCTTTCCTATCTAAGCCATTTTAAAATATAAAAAAATCTAGTCTGTACGAGAAAAAGAATGCTGTTTACTATTTTCCAATATCTCTTCTTGTTCAAGAGATATTCAAGTTTTTAAAATATGCAAATGACTAAGTGATGACGCCATATACTCAACCGAATTTTTATCAAATATGATGAAGAAAGATATCTCAGCCAATTTGTATCAGAAATGTTTGATTCTTTGCAAAACAATTCTACTAGATGTGCTTCACAATATGAGCTTATCAGCATTGTTACCATGGCAGCATAGTGGGTTCCAGACCTCCCTGATATTCAGGGCTTTACTTGCCACCATTGGCATTGTATTTTGATCTTTGCCAATGGTGCCTCATCTGCATGATCCAGAAAACATATAAATATGTTAGACACGAAAATTTGGTTTATCAACGGAGTTGATAATGTAAATTGACCACCGTACTGGGATTCGATTAGCTGACGTTTCGAGCGTTAGCCCTTCGTCGGAGCGAATCGAGGAATTGTGGGTTGTGTATGGTTTATATACAGCATTGTTACCATACCATACACAACCCACAATTCCTCGATTCTCTCGAAACGTCAGCTAATCGAATGCCATTACGGTGGTCAATTTACATTATCAACTCCGTTGATAAACCAAATTTTCGTGTTTCACTCCCCCACCGACGCAGCAGCACAGTTTCTTTAGAAACCAATCCCCTTTAAAAATATGTTTGGTCGAGTTCGTGGTCTAAATGTTTTTCAGGCTGAAAATCACTAAAATATTGAAATCAGGTTGGGGGGACTGGAAAAGAGTGAGTTGCCATGGAAAAGGTGTGTTGCCTGTAGAACTATCAGATTACCAAGTTTCAATGCTGTCTGCTGCAAATTGACCAAGATAACTCTATTTGTATACTTTATGTAATACTGGGTTAATACTATGACGTCATCAGTAATCTCATTTGCATATTTTGAACATTTTTCAAACTTAAATATCTCCGGAACCAATGAAGATATTAACAAACGGTAAACGGCGTTTTTTTTTATCTCTCCTGGAATTCTATGTGATAAACCTAAAAAATAGAGGGGTAAAAATTTGATCTTAGTAGCACTTTAAATTGAAGCTTTGAACATTTGGTTTAATCTTTGTTGCTTTTGTTCAGGACTGAAACTCGTATTTATCTCTCGAGTGGATGTATTTAATAATCATCTACACTCGTTTTGGACGCAAATCAAAAAGTAGTTAAATGTTTTGTTTGTTTCGCTTGCGAGGGAACGATTGTTTTTACTTAGCTTGGCTGACTGTTTTTCGACGTGCCACCACTGAATACGTAATTGCAATGTAAAATTAAAGGTTAATGTCACTTGTGTTTCCAGAAGTTGCTGAAATTGCTCTCGCCGCTGCGTGACTCGGACAATTTCAGTAACTTCTGATTCTGAAAAACCCGTAATATTAGTAATAAGCTTATTATGCTGTCATTTGTGGTGTTACTCGCAGAAGCATCTTCCAAATCCATTGAGGCTCAAGACGTCTACAAGACGTCTGAGTCAAAATAAAAAACCTAGAGAAAACTTCGGAAATTGATCTGCCAGTTTTTATTTGGGGCGACTCGATGGCCGTGCTACTGTACTCTCATAAAGCCCGCTGTTTTAACCAATCAGAGCGCGCATTATATCGGAACTTTATTATAATTAGTAAAACTTGACAACTAAGGGAATCAAGGACTGCTGCATGTTGTAACATAACTAAAGAAAAGCGCGCGCTCTGGTTGATCAATTAACCATTTACTATTTGCCCATGGCTGAACGCTGCTGATGATAGCTGGCGTGTGCACTGTTTATAAACGATGTTTATGTTATGTTATAAAACAAACGAAGAAGCCTCAAGAAATGAAGACTCAAGAAGCTAGAGTCTAGTAGAGTAGACTCTTATGCTTCTCTTGTGCTTAGCAACCCCTCGCGTGCACCCATAACTCAATAGTGCACGCCGATCCGTTTTCCATTTGTTAATTGGTTGATGTTTTTCGCAATTGATAGGTCAACCGTCTATACCTACGGCGTCAGCATCAAACGACATTGGTTTATCCACAACGCCTTTGCAAAGCTCTTCAAAGGACAGGAAACTGGGAACTGAAGGTATTGATTCTTCAAATTAATAAGATTTCTTGTTCTAATTTATTCCTGGACAAAGAATGGCAGCATTACCCTCATTTTTAGTGTAGAATAGTAACGCAAATGGTACGAAGAGTGTACCCGTACGTTAGTGTTCAGCCTGTCAGTCACTGTGGACAGACGTACCCGTTCGCTCGTTGAACTCTCCTGCTTCCAGTGGAAAATTAGCCTCCCACGCAGTCGTTTTTAGGGGACTCGTATTTCACCTCCTCCCCACAAACGCCTGCTTACCCGAAGCCAACATTTCCTTTCCCGCCGCTTGGCCAATCACATTTTACCTACTAAATTCTGAAAGGTTGACCTTGGCCTCGCGGGAATTATAGTTCAACATTGCAGAGACAGAGCTTGAGCGAGCTCTGATTACCGTGTACTCTGCGTTCAGAATTCCTCTTTGAATGCCTATCAACTGACTTCAATTTAAGAATTTGTCAGAGGAAACAGCGACATTTTCGTCAATTTGCCCACTAGTTACGATAGCCACTTGTTTATCAAGCTTCGCCTTCAATCTTCGATATCCTCGCCGCTACTCCTGGTCCTGTTGTAGCTGTTGTGGTCACCTCTCGTGAATTTGATGAAGGGTCAAGTCAGTTATTTAAAGAAGTATTGGCGTATCGTCGGTTAGTCTGAGTAATTTGGAGGAAGGAGACTTTGCCATCGGTAGACCAAAGCGCGCAGAGGATCGAGCGAGCGGCGAGGCAGCAAGCTACATAATTTTACCGTCCGCTTCGCGTGAACTGAAGAAAAAAGCAGACGAATTGGCACAGTCTATGTCACCGGTGTTTGATAACCTTTGGCCGCTTCTCCAGGACTTTTTGGGGTCGTGGTGTGGGAGAATTTCATCTGATTTAATGCAGGACCATGAGAGATCCAGCTTTGTTGTTGTGCCATGTGTGATAATTTCACGCCGGTTAATTACTCTACGTTTGATGGACTGATAAATGCTTCAGATCTGTAACTCGGTCGCGTCTAAATTCTTATTCGCGTTTACGAGTTTTTAAGGTCTCTCGTAACACATCGTATTACTAAAAAACAAATCGGCTCCAGCGCTTTGATACGTTTACAAATTCGCGAGAGAAAGAAACACGCATTAGGTTCAATAATTTTACTTGTCAGCGCTTGGCAGTTGCTCGATCGTGATTGGCTAGGACGCCCACGAGCCAAACAATGGGAAAGGAATGTTGGCTTCGGGCAAGCAGGCGTTAGTGGGGAGGAGGTGAAATACGAGTCCCCTAAAAACGACTGCGTGGGAGGCTAGTGGAAAATCTGATAAACGTTGATTAAGTACATGTGAATCATTAACAGGTGAAACATTAGTGGCAGTTGGTCACCATGCATCTACAGCAACGAATGAGGCTACACCGACAGTAAACGACGTTGTCAAAGCTCTAACTCAACCTGAGGAGTGTGAAAACACAGTCGTCACGACAACAAATAACAATAAAGATCGCACTTCCATTTCGGAAACCAGTGAGTCAACATCCAAACTTGACAACGAAGCATGTCCTCGAAGCAGTGTTCGAGAATTGTTGCCCTCCCACGTGTCTTCCTCTTGGACTGGAATGTCAGATCTAGACGGGGGAAGAAAAGTGGATCAACAACGAGAATCGGAAGAAAGAAATTTAAGAGGTGGACAAAGGGACCTAAGAGAAGCCTCCACGGGCGGTCGTAAATGTAAGTAACTTGTTTCTCGTCTTGTCTGGTTGGGTTCACGTCATGTTGGGATAGAAAATATTCGTGTTTTTCGTAAAGTATGTAAGGCACGAGGAACTGAAAAATCTTTTCAACTGATGTTCAGGTCACCGATAAATTCTTTTTCCGATAGGTACCCCAAGGCCTCGCGGAGTCGAAAGGAGAGACACTTTCTATGAGAAAGGCTCTGTTTTGGACGCTGAAGAGAATAGGGAGTTGGAATTCAAGTCACTCGTCAACGCTCAGCCGTCTTCTCTACCATGGAAAATAATGGAAAAGGCAAAAAAGTTTATCTGTGCTTGTCTAAATGCTGGCAGCAGAGGAACCATCTACTTCGGTGTTGGAGACAGTCTTGAGAAAGGTTCAAAGTATCAGCATGGAGAAATTCTTGGGCTTGACGTAGAAAATATCAGGGATGATATCAACAAAGCCTTCCAGTTTGTTCTTGATGACCACATTAGAAGCGATAATGGACCATTAGAAAAGGGCGGAGAACAGAATTGTGTTAGTATTCACTTCGTCCCAGTGAAAATCCAAGGAAATCGCTCCAGCTTGTATGTCATCGAAATAGAGGTGGCTCGAGACTGGCGATTTTGCAAAGAGAGAATTTATTACTCCAAAAGTTGGACCGAGAAGCGATGTGGAGACAAGGATTCTACCGGAAAGAAAGCTCTGAGTGACTTCTTCAAAGTGAAAGACGAGTATGATGACGTGGCGATTCGCACCAATGGGGCATCCTGCTGTCTAAAACAAGTTGAAGTGGATAGACAAGTGAAGAAACCACTTGAAGCAAGATACAAGGAATTTAAACGAAAGACAAAATATGGTTAGTATAACGCTTTCACAGTGCTAATTCAAAAAGGTGATTTCGTGCGGTACTTGTACTGCGTACTTTTCTCATCGCCGGTAGTACCAAAACGTGAAATGCTCTGGTTCAACTTTCGTGTTTCCGAACTGAAAAATAAGTTCAGTTTACAGAGATGTTCAGTTGCGACTAAAGGTAAACCTCTCTCCAAAAGTTAAGCGATTTAAATTTACGTACCAATGGTGGGCTGTAAAAGCCATTAGATAAGTAGTACAATTCTTGCATTGAAACCACTGACTCAAAAAATATTAAAGCCACACCATTACTGAAGAAAAGGACGATTTTCTCACTTTTTTGGTTTTTTTTTCTTTGCTTTCTTTTTAGGTGGCAACGAAGTAACTGAAGGTATGTGCTGAGAATCCTTAGTTGTTTTTGGCAAGAGCTCAAACAAGTCTTAGTTACTTGTTGTAAATTAGTATGAACTGGAAACTGGTCAGATTGCATGTGATTATTTGTAATGTGGTATTTCGGATTTCAGAGTGATTCTCGAAGGACATCTTGGAAGTTATATCTCTTGAACATAGAGTCTAAATGTAACGACAATTTGTTTTGTACGTCGTGAGTTGCAGAATTCTTTCTGCATTTCTGTAGGTGTCATAATGTAACTTTCGAGTTTATCGCCATGTTTATTACTCGTTACTCAAATGGCAGCTCTTTTATCTCTGATCAAGAACCAACGTGTAACGATCGTTTTAATAGATATTGAAAGACTCGGGTTTCGCGAAAGTCCCGAAGCTTCACTTACCTAATTAATCTTCGAGTGAAATTGTCAAACGAGATATTTGCTGGCGAATAGAATTTTTATGTTTTTCCCCTGGTCTTTTTAGCTACTTTGGACTGTTGTCGGTAAGAAATATTTTAATGTTATGTAATCGATCTGAACACGTGAGTTAAGGTGCGTGACTTGACAGGCTAGGGTTGAAGGTGGCTCTTGTCAATGTATTGAATCCCCCATCTATATATTGTTTTGGGGTTAAGGTATATGTGACCTTGCAACCACGCGGTCATTCGTTCGAATACACTCGCCGTGCGAACATCTTACTTTTTCCCCTCCTTCTCCCCTTGCCCTGTCCTCTTTTCTTATTTGCATTAAGCCATTGCTAAGGCGTTTTTCTGCCCTCGCCTTTACTGGGCATAAATAATTTTTGTGATTTAGAAGTGTATTTAAACGATTCAAAAAAAATTACTTATTCATTAAATCGGCTTAGGGCCATGCTCTTAGCCAATTTTACTCCTAATAATATACATGAAAAAATTTCTCGATTCTGATTGGCTAAGAGAAATGCAGTTTTTAGAAAACACCGGTGCAGAAAAAAGGTAATTCGGTGCCGAAAAAAGGAAATACAGTGCAAAACAAGGTAAAAAACTGAGGATTCTGATTGGTTGATAAACAAAGGCGCTGCGATTGAGCCAATCAAACGCGGCCTCTGAATGGCGCAAAGTCTGAAGAGCTGCAACCGACTGTGCGAGCCAAAACAATGGCTGGCTTTGTGAGGAGGTTTTCTTTCTTCGTGACCGCAATAACAGCAGAGAAGCTGCAAAACAGCTCTAAAAAGGAGAAACGGCTGCGAAAAGCACTGTATTTTAGCTGTCTGTTTGGAAACAGTGGTGTCCAGAGAAGGGAGTTACCGACGTAATTGGAATTACCAGTCCGTTGATGGAGTGACGCCGAGATTAACAAACAAACAAACAAGGACAAACAAGGCGAAGATAACGAACTAGAAAGCCTGAAGGTAATGATTACAGCACTTGATAGACACTTAGCAAACAAAGTAGCCTTATAGCTATAGCCTGTAATTGTTTAGCCAGTTTTCACAGCTAAAAACGCTTTAAAAACATCGAGAAAACTGTTGTTTTGGTTCACCTTATCTTCGTTGCGTTGCTTCTGCAACGTTAAGAAGCTATCTCGCAATTTTTTCATGTATATTATTAAGTAATCACATGATTTTTCTCGTGCAATTTGGAATAAATAAGCACTTGTAAATTTTTTCAAAGACCACAAATTGCACTCGCCCTACGGGCTCGTGCAATTTTTTGAGTCTTTGAAAAAATTTACTCGTGCTTATTTATTCCAAATTGCACTCGAAATCATGTGATTACCTATACAAATCAATTCCGTCTCTGTGTCTTTGTATCGCCCAGTAAATGAGCTCGGGAACTGCAGCCCAACGACTACATAGAATATATATTTTCGACCAGGGGAAAAGACATAAATACCATCTAGAATAAAACAAGACCTTTTAAAGGACAAAATAGAACCGTTTGGCATATAGTGCTGGATCACACTGTACTCAAACCTCAAAAAGAAAACAACATTATAAGCGCTTTGACGCTACACTTTTAATCATATTTATGTCTGTATATGCCAGTTTAAACAAGACATTGAAAGTTTTGCTACACCAAGTTTAGAGAAGGCGATTGACACGGCTATTACCACTTGTCTGTAGAACTTACTGTGGGACGAGTCCGAAGCCAAAACATTCAATATTAAATCACAACCACCCGTGGCAAAGCGCTAGTATTGTATGTAAGGTCCGAATTTTCGTCTGTGTTTGTTTGTTTCTTCTGTAGAGTTTACAAGTGATGAGAGACTAAGTCGAGGGGAATATGAACAGGGGAAATGTATATTGCATTGTTTTGCTATTGTTATCAGCTATTGTTTCAGCCCCGGCCCTCCCCTGTTACAATCAAAGCCGCTACCAACTTTTCAGACAGTGAATAATGATCAGGGGTTATGTGATATATTCCCCTGAAAAGAACAAAGGAAACCGAGCCAACTGACAAATACGAAAACTTAAGATTCGTACCGACCGAAACAGAAGTCTCTGGCTTCTAACCGATCAATTATTAAGGTTTTGTTTTCCTTCTTTGTTATTCAGAAATTTCCAGTTGCGAAGCAGACATAGCCTTTTTTGCGGAGCGTCATGATGCAGACACAAGACAGTGGCTGTTTGATGATTTTAACAAGTGGTTTCGTGATCCTGGCGATTCCAGAGCTTATGTTCTGCTGGGCGATGCAGGAGTTGGCAAAAGCGTGATGGCGGGAGTCCTGGCACGGCGCACGAGGGAAGCTGGACAGTTAGGTGCTGCCTACTTCTGCCGTCATAACGATGGAACGAGAAACGATCCCAGGTATATTCTTGGGACTGTAGCTTGTCAGCTGATTGAATGCAATAGCGAGTACAGTAATATTGTGGGAGGCGTGGGTGGTGTAAAAATGATGCTCGCCAATTCTAAGCTTGGTGTACTTGAGTTGTTTACCAAATTGTTACAAGAGCCTTTAGCTAAGTGCACTCCTAGTGAACGGAGAAACTTAGTCATTATTGACGCTTTAGACGAGACAGAATATCAGTCCAGGGAAGATTTTCTCGATCTGTTAGTGCATCGCTTTCCTTTGCTTCCGAGATGGCTTGTGTTTTTTATCACTAGTCGCCCTGAGGATAGCGTGCAGTTTAGGTTGAAAAAGTACAACCCATGCATTAAAATCTGTGCAGGAGACGGCGAGCACCTCGACGTTTATCAGCAGCATGAGCGCGACATACGACGATTTTTGGAGAAGAGACTAGATTTCTCCCGTCTTCCTTACTCGCTTGAGGACGTAACAGCGAAATGCAACGGTTTGTTCTTGTACGCATACTACATCGTGGAAGTACTTAATGATCCAATACATTCAGGTAAGGTTAGTGACCTAAATGATCTATTTCCCGGAGATATTGACGAATTTTTTCGAGAGAATTTCATACGCGTTTTTGACAAAGTGGGAGCAGACCTTTACAGGAAGTTGTTTGGTTGCGTCATAGCCGCCCCATCCCCACTTCCCTTGTCATTTATTTCGTTTATTCTGAAGCGAGAAAACTCAGATCTTGATGAGCAAGAGGTAATCGATTCCGTCTCGCAATTGGTGGCGTTGCGCACTTCAGACGAGACGTTTACCTTTCTACACAGTCTGATTCCATCTTGGTTGACCGACAGTAAGAAAGCTTCTCGAAGATTGATGATCGACAGGATCAAGGCAGGTGAATACCTTAGGGACATTATTCTCGGATTACTTCCTTCGGTAATCGATGAGAAGTCGAAAACACCTCCATCCGTTGAAAGTGATTTAGCTGACTATGTGTTGCGTGTTGGGGTCCGCGTTTTGTGTGGATACAACGGAAAGGATTCGCTGAATACCGTTTTCAGTTGCTTGACAAGTTACCAATTTATTCAGAAGAGGATCCAGAGTAGCCGAAGCGAGATTTACTCTGTCGTTAGTGATTTCAAGCTTTCTGTTTGCTGTGAATCTATTGGCAACGCAGAAAAAGAAATTCTTCGAGATATCTGCACAGCTCTTGAAAGCAATATTCTTTTTCTTGTGGAATGCCCCACCTACCTTCATGTTTGCGAAACTCGTTAAATGATGTACACAGGCAATTCGACCTTCCTGATGATATTTCAGTCACTTGGAAAAAGTTTAATTGGGTCCCAAACCCTCTTTGTGAAATCTCTAAGAACATTCATTGTTTTGCATTTTCTCCAGATAAAAGGTTGTTGGCTGGACTAAGAGAGCAGAGCCTTTATTTATTTGATGCTTGTTCTCTTAAAAAGGTGCATGGCCCTGTCGAAATAGTAGAAAACTTCTGTCCAAAATATTTGGAGTTTTCTCCAGACGGTAAATTTGTGTTTTTTGGAAGGCTTGACAGGTGTTTTTCTGTAGAGCGAGGATGTATTGAGGGGCTTTCTCACTTCTCACGGAACTCTAGGGTATATGGATGGGGTTTTTGTACAGCAGATGGTTACGTTGTTGTAAAGAAGGACAACCTTACCAGTTTTGGAAGGCATACGATAGGCTGCACTGTTAACGTCCTTTGTTTGTGGGCCGTTCAGGAACTTCTTCAGGTCCATGGTGAAGAGGTGATTTTTTCAAGCGACCGGTGTCAGATCGTGTTCAACCATGAATTCGATCAATGCCCAAAAGCAATTCGTGATTTTACAAGCATTGTCATAAACTTGCGCCTCATTAGTTTGAACTCTTTTATGCATCGTTTAGATATGTCAAAGTACCGGATCAAAACTTTCTCACCTTGTGACGACTGTTGTATGTTCGAGCATAAACACCAACAACCAACCCTGGAACTTGCTCGACAGCGCATCACTGATCTTTACTCTGACATTTTCGAATTTCAAGTTTGGAATGTACAGAGTGGAAAAAATATCTTCGAGGAAGTGTTTAATGCTGATGTTCAGCTGAGCCAGTTTTTCTATTTGTGTCACGTAGTAACTCCCGTTCTGCGTTCTGGAGAACTGTTTCATGACCTTAATGAAGACTTGTCACTTTGGGCATATAGCTTTAGTAAATGCCTTTGAATGCTTGTTCCCGTTACCTACCTATGTTCCTTACCTTCGTCATTCCTGTTTCAGTTTCACTGAATCGGTAGCGCAGACAGCTGCGTCGTATTCCTCGTCATTTAACACCGTGCCGTATCTATCGTTCTTCTTTGCCACCAACTCGTATTCCTCGTTCTTCCTTAACACCGTACCAACAAAATTTTTTAATCATCTTTTTGCGGGAAATTTGAGGCAATCACTGGACGGAGAATGGATCGCAGCGCGGGGTTGGGTCCTTCCGAACCGTTACGCTCTTGAAGTTAGTCATGACTCACTTGCATTTTTCAAGCACAAAAGTCGACATCATAAGCTCTTCGATTCCAGAGAGGCTGTGCATGTTATCAAGGATGTGAAGAAATTTGCTTTCACTTGTGATAGCAGACATAGGAATGCTGTCGTGTACGTCACAGAAGATGGATCTTTTCATGCCTTAAGTCTTGAGACTGGTAACATTCTTTCAAGTATCTCTGTACTGTGGGACCTAGCTAAAAAGCAAGTTGGGTATGCGTTTTTCTCCAAAAATGAAGAAATTAATATCTATCATGATAGTAGTGATTTTTTCATCGGAATATTCAATGATTTTTTAATATCTTCGCCGAAGCCTTCAAACTGGACACCAGTTGGAGTATCATTCACTTTACAGGGAAGCATTCTCTCCCTTTCGTCTGATTCGACGCTTGTAGTCTTTAAAACTGACCATGATGGGTCCGTTACAGGCATGAAGGAGTTGTCATTGGAATATCCGTCCAATCAAAGGCAGTCGAGTGTCCTGTGTGGAGAAGTGTGCGTTCTCGAGGGAGGGAAATCTAATTGCCACTAACAAAGGTAACAAGATATTAACGTTCTATGAGTCCTCATTACTCTCTGCCGTCCTCGAGGAATCAGAAGAGGACCAGAGCTGCGTTTCCTGTTTAATGTTTTCAGCGGACAGTTCTTTACTTCTTTATTGCATCGAAAAAAAGGAACGGTTGCACGCATGTTTACTTCTGGGATGTTCATAAAAAGCAGCTGTCGTCATCTTTTGTTGCATTGTTGTCAGTAAACTGCTGCTGGTTGTTGTCGGACAACTCAAAGTTAGTAATTTGCGGTGAATTAAGAGCTGAAATCTGGGAACGTTGTGAGTGTTCGTGGCGCTTGTCAGGACCAGTCGAACTTTCTTGGCCTTACGGTGTGTTCGAAAAATTTAGTCACTGTACAGTTTCATCAAACAATGAGCTGTTGGCTTGCTGCATTGCAGATGGGGTTCACCTCTACCCCCTTTGTGTTCCCACAAAACAATCCTTCCGACAACTACCACACGGTCATTTAGGAAGGATAGAATTTTGTCAGTTCTTAAAAGGTTCTCGTTACCTGATTTCCTATGGCGTCGATGGTGCAGTTTTCCTTTGGGACTTGTGTGAATGGAAAGCTGTTGCGTATGCAAGAATAGTACAGGGGCTGGAAATCATTACGAGCATGGCTGTTTCTCCTGAAGAGGACAAAGCTGTTTGTTTGACTTCCTTGAATCGATTTCTCATAATTAAACTTCGCGGACTCAAGTCAGGCACAATGCCACTGGAGTTTCTGTCGTTGGGTATGACGGGAAGCCAAGGTTTCACGTGCGGGACCAGTCGAGGCCAACTGCCAGAGCAAACTGTGCCAGTGTTGAAGAGCGGAAAGGTTTCTAATGTCGAAAGCATCGCAGAGGATACAAACATTGATCAGTTGCTTGAAGAGATGGATTTTGTTTTGCCTTCTGAAGATAGTGAAGACGGCGATGAAGATGAATCAGATGAGATGCTCACCGATTAGTGAGGAGAGAACCCTCAACAACCACTGGACGAGTCTTAACATCGTTCGATCACTTCGAGTCATGTCCATGCGATCCAATATTCACATACTGAGGTATTTGGTAGTACCTCGATAGGAAAACAAATGGGTATGCTTCATTAAACCAACCGTGAGAAACCCAGTCACCATACTGCGCAGTATAGTAGCAAATCTTTAATTTTTAATTCATTCGACTTCCCTCTGGCTAAGTGCTCCAGTGCCTGTGACAGACACGAAATTGACAGCGGCGCATGCGTCTATCCTTTGTAAATCTCATTATACGGTGAATGCCAAAAACCACTACTTGAAAGGTAGTGAAGTTATCTCTATGGCAAGCTCGACAACTGAAGAAGCCATAAAATGAAGATGACAGATTACGCTTTAGTTTTTTGTTACTTACTGTCGTTTCGATGTACAGCTTCAAATCTGTAAATTGACTTGTCTTACATTTGGCTAAGGTTGACGCGTTTTTGCCAAGATGTGTCAAATGCAGCGAAAAAGGCACGAGAATGAAGAAATTTGATGGTTGCATATGCCCTACAAACAGTTGCAGTTAGACGCCGTTGATTTGAAATCATTAATAAAATTTCAAAAAAGCTTAACTGATATGAAATCGGAATCTGTGTTGGAACGTTAATATGGAGTGGTCAGGGAGAGACCTTAGCAAAAACAACAATGACAATGGGTAGTACGATAAGCAAGCCATTTAAGAGAGAGAGTGCAAGAAATGTTCAAAGGAAAAAGAAAACAACAAATGTACCAGTAGACATTATGTTTTGTATCTCATGAATGGTAAAACGTTCTTCCCTGGGCTTTATTAGTGCTGTCTCGTAAATTTCTTTCAATTTGTAGTTCTTTAATTATTCCTCAAGAAAACACTCCTTTTAAATGTCATCAACGGCAACTAAGAGGTTGGTATGATAAGAAATTAACGCTGGGCGATGTTAACGTTTAGTTTTAGAAATGTGGAGTACATGTTAAGTGAAATATAATAGTGTTTGCAATTTGCTCTGTGAATTAAGTTTTTAACATAAACTTCTAGTGTCATTTGTCCTTTTTGTCCACAGGGCAACTATGTTTTAGAGTACAACATTTGGTTATAGTGTCCAAAAGCAAAAGACTTGAAGTAAATTAGAACAACTTTATGTTCCATATATTTTCGTAACATTACCAGAGAGTTATTTAAATGTTAAAATTTTAATAACGCATGAGCTTTTTTCTTATGAATTTCATAGAATGAAGAATATTTGTAATAGTAAAGTAAAAGTGAGATAGGAATATTCTAGTTTTATATAGACATATTTCGAACTTACAATGTTGTTAAACAAGTATAGTATAAGAAGGCGGTTAACCCGTGATTTTCTTTGAAATTTAGACGAAGTAGTTTTTTATGTTCATGTTAATAACGGACCTAGTAGGAAGTAATAATGTAAGCATTTTAGTCATTAGGCTGATTTAGCAATGACAACGGGGACTTCTTGACAACGGCGCGCGCAGATCTAAAAAGCGACTTGACCAATGGCAGAGCAGCAAATTGAGCACCGGAAGTCGTGTTCAGTCCTTTCCAAGCGCTCTCGCGTCCTCAAAGGACGTTCCCGTTCTGTTGAGAGAGCTTAAGCAACGACAACGGCGACGGCAACGAGAACGCCACAAAACAATAGGCTTAATGAGCAAAAACAATCGCTCTGCACGTGCGTTTTACATTTTGGTACACTCCTTGCCGTCCTCGGCAAAACA
>JAEMWC010000138.1:475000-480000 GCA_016490735.1 Pachyseris speciosa | reverse complement strand
TCTGCCCTCCTAGAAACAGGAACATTACCCTAGACAATTATATAGATTTCCTCACCGCCAGCAGGCTGTGCCTGCGGCAATGTTTGTTGTATATGCGTGCGCATGTTGGCCTCGTGTTGCGTTACGGACGGCCATTTTAGTTAGGGCTGTTTTAAAGCTGCTACTGTTTACTTCGTTGTGGCGTTCTCGTCTCCTTAACACTGGCGTGGTGGCAGCGACATCTAATCTACGCCCCCGAGAGCTAGATTGCCCGAGAGTCCGAGAGTCGTCTCGCTAAACCAAGCATCAACGAGTCAATCTATCCTGTGGTTGAGTGAACTCGGAGCAGCACATCATCTAAAGGAAAGTATCACATCACTGTTCCTTATTGTTAAAATATGAATTCTAACAGAGCCCAAAGCAATGGTCCCTCACGAAGAACGAAACCATTACAACATTCGAAGCCTGGAGGCAGAATCGCCAGTATTCCCTCTCCCTGGACGCCAATTTCGCCCCATTTTTAGCAGACAATTTTTCGTGGCAGAAAAAGTCGTCCACCTCCCCCCAGAGAGGACTTACGTCTGATGGAGAAGACGTCCCAATCTCCCGTCGACGTTCTGCTAATCAGAAGAACGTGCACCTGGAGCTCATGTTAGGTCAAATAGCTAATTTTTGCCCCGTCATTTCACGTAATACCATCGTGAAAAATTCCACATCTGTCAGGTCCATCTGGCAAGCCATAAGGGCCCACTACGGTTTCCAGTCTACCGGTGCCCACTTTCTCGATTTTGCCTGCATTAAGCTTGATGTCGATGAACGCCCAGAAGATTTGTTCCAGCGGTTAATGTCCTTCATCGAAGATAATCTCCTTATTGCCAATAGCATCATTACCCATCACGGTGACGTGATTACAGCTGATGAGGAGCTGAGCCCCACACTCGAAAATTTAGTTGTTTTAACATGGTTAAGGCTCATACACCCCGATCTCCCTGGTCTCGTAAAGCAGCGTTATGGCACAGAGTTAAGGTCTAGGACACTGGCCTCTTTAAAACCGGAAATTTCACAGGCTTTAGACTCCCTCCTCGAAGAGATTCGCTCCAGCGCTGACTCCAAAGTCCTACGTACCACCGCCGCAAGGTTCAGACAGTTTCCTCCTCGCCCTTCTTACAAATCGCCTCCTCAGCCACGGGCTCCCATCAAGCGACCAAAGTCTTGTCCATTATGTAAACAGGCAGGGCGCAATGACCAGCACTTCCTAAGCGCTTGCTCGTATTTACCTCCGGAGGACCGTACATATCTTTCTCGTTCTCGTCTCACTTCTGCCCTTAACGATGAGGACCCTGACTACGCCGAGTATATACCCTCACCTTTTCTCGACGAAGACGACCACCCTCTGTGCGCCTCCGCACGTACAGTTTCACGTCGCGTCAGCACTAAACAGTCGCCCCACTTCAAGGCTTTCTATAAGCATCATCCGCCACGACTCACCCTTGACACAGGCGCAGAGACTAGTATGATTAAATCTTCCGTGGCCCGTTCTATCGGTGCTCCCATTAAACAGTCTTCCCAGCAGGCCTTGCAGGCCGACGGCCTAACTCCGTTAGCCGTAGCCGCCGAAACTCACCTCATCTTATCCCGAGCAGATAAACAACTCGCTCTTGACGCCCTCGTTGTTGATGACCTAGACGTAGACATTCTAGCAGGCACACCCTTCCTGATTACCAATGGCATTACCGTCCGTCCCGCTAAGTGCCAAGTACGTATCCAGGACTCTGAAATCATACATTACGAGCCTACAGTTGATACAACCACTGGTTCCCCTGCTGTGCGGCGTGCACACATTTTCACCCTACGCGCTCCCTCTTGTCCGACTGTTGTGTGGCCTGGAGAGTACTTAGAGCTGGACATCCCCCTGACCTGGGAGATGATCCTATATTGGCACTTCAACCACGTTCAGACACCCCTATCTCAAAGCATACGAAACCTGCCCACATCTGGCCTGAGCCCCAAATCTTGGAAGCTGTCGGATCCAAAATCCGTTTAGTCAACACTTCCGATGAGCCTAAAGCCATCAGTCGCCACGAGCACCTCAGCCAGATCCTACCCACTGTAGGTGCCCCGTCACCTACCCCCATCCAGATACCCACAGACCAACCGTCTCCCGTGCGGCCCAAGTGTTCACCACCCTTTTCGTCTGCTGTGTCCGTTGATCCTGACAACTTACTACCAGATGAGTCCCGCCTCAAATTTCAGCAGCTGCTGCAAGAGTACGACCGCGTCTTTGATCCCCAGATAACCGGTTACAATGGTGCAGCTTGTCCCATTCAAGCCACTGTAAACATTGGTCCAGTACAGCCCCCTCAGCGCAAAGGGCGCATCCCGCAGTACTCGCGCAACCAACTTGTAGAGCTGCAAGCAATGTTCGATGAACTTGAACAGGCCGAGGTCTTCCGTCGTCCCGAAGATCTTGGCATAACCGTTGAGTACCTTAACCCATCATTCCTAGTTAAAAAGCCTTCAGGCGGATACCGTCTCGTGACTGCCTTCGCCGATGTCGCACGGTACAGTAAACCTCAGCCTTCCCTTATGCCAGACGTCAACTCAACCCTGCGCACCATCGCACCCTGGCGCTATCTGATCAAAACCGATCTCACACAGGCCTTCTATCAAATCCCACTCTCTCAGTCTTCTCTAAAGTACTGTGGCGTAGCAACACCCTTTCGAGGAATTCGTGTTTACACCAGATCAGCAATGGGTATGCCTGGCTCTGAAACCGCTCTAGAAGAAATGATGTGCCGCGTTCTTGGCGACCTTATCCAAGAAGGCTGCGTGACTAAACTTGCAGATGACCTCTACTGTGGTGGCGATTCACCGGAAACCCTTCTATCCAACTGGAGACGTGTACTTGAGTCCCTCGACCGTTGCAACCTTCGTTTGTCTCCTACCAAAACCATCATTTGCCCGAAATCCACCACCATCCTCGGCTGGATCTGGTCCCAGGGCACTCTGTCAGCTAGCCCCCACCGTATCGCCGTCTTGTCTTCCTGCCCTCCTCCCCAATGTGTGAAAGGCCTCCGTTCCTTTATTGGCGCCTATAAGGTTCTCGGCCGCGTCCTCCCAAACTGCTCAGACGTAGTGGATCCCCTCGAGTGCGCTCTCACCGGCCTCCAGTCTAATGACAAGCTACTGTGGGACGAGAATCTTACCCTCAAGTTCAAGTCTGCGCAGGAACACCTATCTAGGCACAAATCCATAGTTCTTCCATGCCCCTCAGATACCCTTTGGATAGTCACCGATGGATCCGTTACCAAGAGAGGCCTCGGTGCTACATTGTATGTCTCGCGTGCCGGTCGTCTTCACTTAGCTGGTTTCTACAGTGGCAAGTTGCGCAAACACCAAGTCACCTGGCTTCCCTGTGAAGTTGAGGCACCATCAATTGCTGCTGCTGTCAAATACTTCTCTCCATTCATCATCCAATCGTATCATCCCACGACTGTATTAACCGATAGTAAACCATGTGTTCAGGCGATTGATAAACTTTGCCGTGGACAGTTTTCGGCGAGTCCCCGGGTTACTTCCTTCCTAACAACCGTCAGCCGTTACCAAGTCAGCCTACAACACCTGGCTGGGAAAGCGAACCTACCGTCTGACTTTACTAGTCGCAACGCTTCCGACTGCAATGAGTCCAACTGCCAGATTTGCACATTTGTCCATGACTTGGAAGACTCCGTTGTGCGGGGCGTCTCAATCCAGGACATCCTCGACAATAAGTCCAGTCTCCCATTCTCCACAAGGTCCGCCTGGCTACAGATCCAAAGCGATTGTCCCGACCTCCGGAGAGTTCACGCCCATCTCAAACAAGGCACTCGTCCTTCAAAGAAACTTACCAATGTTCGTGATGTCAAGCGTTATCTTAACTGTGCTTCCATTGCTAAAGACGGGGTTCTCGTGGTTAAACGCAGTCAACCTTTTGTCCCAGTTATTGAGGCCATCGTCGTACCCCGGTCCGTGCTGGACGGTTTGTTAACTGCCCTTCACATCAAGCTTAACCATCCTTCCCGCCATCAATTTCAAATGGTGCTTCAACGTCAGTTCTTTGCTCTGGACATGAACGATGCCATTTCCCGCGTGACATCCGCCTGCCACACCTGTGCCTCCCTTCTGTCGTTTCCCCCCTCTTTGGTCTCCCAGTCTTCCGATGACCCCCTGAAGTCGTAGGAGTCTCCTTTGCCGCTGATGTCAGCAAGCGTCTTCGTTAATCGATCCTAGTTCTCCGAGAATGCACAACATCCTTCACTGCTTCTTGTTTGATATCAGACGAGAGACATGACACTCTCCGAGACGCCCTCACACGGCTAATCATTGGTCTACACCCTCTTGATGGTCCTAGAGCGATTGTACGCGTAGATCCTGCTCCTGGCTTCGTGTCCATGAGTAACAATGACTCACTCAAGCATTTAAACGTCACAATCGAGGTTGGTCGCGTTAAGAACAAGAACAAGAATCCCGTCGCCGAGAAGGCTGTTCGTGAACTTGAAGAAGAACTTATTCGTCAAGAGCCAGGAGGACGTCCTGTTAGTGAAGTTGGCCTCGCTATCGCCACTGCAAGTCTTAACTCCCGTCTCCGGTTTTCCGGCTTATCGTCTCGCGAATTGTGGACTCAGCGGAACCAGTTCACCCACGAACAGTTGCCATTCTCCGATTCTCAATTTATACTCGACAAACATGACCTGCGTTCTTCTAACCATTCCTTCAGCGAGAGGTCCAAGAACCCCCGTGGTCTTGTCCCAGATTCACCACAACTCCAAGTTGGCGATCTTGTCTACCTCGTCTCAGACAAGGACAAGTCACGTGCTCGTGACCGTTACATCGTCGTCTCCACAGACCCCCCCCCCCCCCCCCTGGTGTTTCGTGAAGAAATTTTGTGGTTCCCAACTTAGAGCCTCTTCCTACAAAGTCAAATTATCTGAGTGCTTCCCTGTGCCTCCCTCCGTTGTAGTGTCCAACCACCCAGGGCTATC
>JAEMWC010000138.1:400000-472500 GCA_016490735.1 Pachyseris speciosa | reverse complement strand
AACAGCAAATTAGAGACCCGCACACACGTATGCTAGGAGTCAGCAAGCATATTGATGAATGTGCTGCGGGATTGACACCTCAGTTCACTATCTTTCCGTTTTATAAGATTCTCAGCCCCTCAGAGGGCATGAGAAAGAACAAAGAGAGGTTTTTTATTTTGAAGTATAAACCCGTTCTTAATGATTTGAAATTACGCTAATTGCTCGCGCGCGCTTAGAATTACAATAGCCATTATAATGGTAATTACAATTACATCTGTGACGCAATAAGTCAATAAACACACTTTGCTATGCCTGAAGAGCCGCAACAGCGGTGAAACGCGTAGCGCAAAAGCAAAGTAACAGAAGACTTTGGGTTTTCATTGTTCTTAGTATATATATATATATATATATATATATATATATATATATATATATATATATATATATATATATATATATATATATATATATAGTACAGTAAGGTAGGGAGGGGATGTATTAGCAACTGATTGCCTTAATTACTTAGGATCACCAGCCTATTCCCCTTTGGATGGCGATTTATTAGAGATTTCTGAGAAATTAACCTTGTCTATATAATTAACCTTGTCTATATATATGATTCATTAGAGATTTCTGAGAAATTAACCCTGTCTATATAATTAACCTTGTCTCTATATATATATATATATATATATATATATATATATATATATATATATATATATATATATGTTTAAAAAGTTGACACTGGCTAAAATGTTGTGTTCGGCGTTTCGGCAACTGCTGTGTCCTTCTTCAGCAAAAGATAAAAATGCAAATATGTAACGGCGTCCTGATGGTATATGATGTATGTTAATACTAAATCGCATCTCGAAAGAATATTTTAAAGGTTAAACCAAGTCTCTAGAGTATTCTTAATTACTTCTACAAATTCTTTATGCTATTGTTAACGTTTGGAAGCGCTATTTGTTCGTTTATAGCGTTCATATCTCTCATGGAATGCCAAGCCTCAAAAATAAGTCTTTGTCGCCAAATCTATTTGGTGACTGTGACGCATGTGGTGTTTGGCCAACAAGGAATCTTCGTCTAATGTTGCTATGGCCTTTGCGTGCTCTTTGACGCGTGTTTTTAGCGCGCGCGATATCTGACCGATGTAAACACAATCACAATCTTTACATTTGATCTTGTACACGATTCCTCTAGAAGCCTCTTTCTCGATCTTGTCTTTTGGTTTTTTAAGTATGTTTGCAATTGTCCGAATAGGCTTATGAGCGACCTTGATGTTGAAGCCTCGAAGAACTTTTGCGATTCTCTCGGAGAATCCTTTGGCGTAGGGCAAAATAACTATGCCGCGATGGTCGGTATCATTAACTTCTTGTAGTCTATTTAGTTGGCGGCCATTATAAATGAAATTGGCAGGGTAATTATTAGCGGTAAGGGCTTCCGTTACTCGCTTAGTTTCTCGGAACGCTTCCTCCTCGGTGGATGGAATATTTTTTGCGCGATCCATGAGGGTGCGTACGACAGAGTGTTTGTGCTGGGGATGGTGATGTGATTTGAAATCAAGGTAGCGGTCGGTGTGGGTAGCTTTCCTGTAGACAGAGACGGTGATCGAGCCATCGTCTTGTCTGGTGGTTTTTGTGTCAAGAAAGGCAATGGAACCTTCTGACTCTATCTCGATGGTAAATTTAATGTTGACGTTGATAGAGTTGAGATGTGAGTGGAATTCATCCACGTGCTCCCTTTTTACACACACATGGCTGTCATCTACGTATCTTAACCACCATTTGGGAGGGTTTGGAGCCGAAAAGAGGGCCTTCTCTTCGACATATTCCATGACGAGATTGGCTAAGATGGCGCTGGCTGGAGATCCCATCGGACAACCGAAAATTTGTTTGAAATGGTCACCTTGGAACACGAAGAAGTTGTTGTCCAGGACGAACTGTAGAACTTATCTATTCAAAATATCATTGCTCTTCTACAGATACGAAAGAATACTTTAAGAATAATTTAACACAAGGCGCATATATATTTGGACTAAGCTGTGAAAGAGGGACTGCTCGTACTCTATTCCGAATATATATTTATCTCCATTTTTATATCCTGTGAAATAAAGTCTCGGGATATTAATTGTTACTTTCCTGTAGAGAAGAATAAAACACTGTCTCTTGACAAGAAAATTGAGAGCCTTTTTTTGTTTCCACGATCCACTGAATACTGTTTCCCCCGTATGATAACAGACCAAGGATTTAGTGCGCGTCCTTTAGGAATACGAAAAATACGAAGAATAATTTAACACAAGCCGCATTCTTAAACGGAACGTTCTTGGCGAAAGTGGACCGAGGCTAACACGCACGTTTGGTGACACGTCACGGGCTTGGACTACCCAAGAGTTTCCCGCCCAGCAGACCGTGTTTCCACTTGTTCTGATCATTCTACTTTAGGGAGCGGAATGAACGGAGTTCAAGAAAAAAATCTCCCCTCCATTCCCCCTCGCGTCCAGATTTCGCGCGGCCAATTTATTTTCTCGCGCCGGTTTTGTTTTAGCTTCACGTTTGACAAACTAAGCTGCGAGAGAGGGACTGCTTGTAGTCTATTCCGAAAACGAAAATTGTCCAAAAGGAACGCTATTGCCACCTATAACCGTCCGTTTTGAAATGGTCCCAAAAGGAAGAGAAGTCTTGACCCCAGCGGTTTAATTAATAAAAGAAATAGCTAACCTAGTCAAGGGACTATATTACACCGATAGCCATATTGTCATTGCAAAGAATTGATCGACATGATAAATTTGGTAAGCTATAAGTCATTAAACCCACCGATGGAGCGTTCAAGCCAAAATAAAACTTTATCATGTTTCTTGACTGAAATATTCTAGTCCCCGGTGAAGAAAAGTAGTTTTCCTTTTTCTTTAGACCAACCTTTGCAGGTATCTACTAACTATAATGAACAAGTGCTGATGTAAATTTCAGATGATTAGATTGTCTGCAAAAAATGCTCGGGGGTTAGTGATGTCATTTCTAGCACGTTGCATAGCAAGGGCACACAAGTACCCTTATATATACGGCAAACCACTAAAATAGCTTTGCCTTTACTGTAAGTGTTAGTTTTCACTTAAACAGGAAAGTTTGAGCACCTAGACGTGAACAGTTTGAAAGTAATGGAAATTAACATAAAATAACTTTTAGGTTGTGCATAGCTAACTTTTAAAAGATGAAGTTAGGAATGTCTGAACACAAGCCTAAATACTACGTATCTTGTAAGTTGTAGCCCTTATAGTGAAAAAAAGTTCTCTGTTTGCTGTTTTGAAAAATTAATGAAAATAATTCTTTTGCGGGCAACCTTCCATAAGGAATTTTGATATCAACGCAAAGTTCTAACAATTTAAAGTTGAAGGGGTATCTGGTTGTCCAGCAAATGCTAACCTAAAACGTGTATTTGCACGTGTTATATTGTATCTTTGAAGACAAAAACACGAACATGCCACATTCATATAAACAGTTGTACGGCGGGGAGCTCCTAAAATTGGTAGGATTATCCGTTACTTATAGACCCTACGCAAAAATAGTTGCGTTTAAATTATTCTTTTGTTCGTATTCAAAATAGCCTAACTAACCTCGTTTTTGAGACAAAACTTCTAAAGAATTTCTTATCCCGAACGACGTTATTGAGGCTGTTTGGAATACGAACAAAAGAATAATTTAAAGGCAGCCATTTTTGCGTAGGGTCTGTGAAGGCTATGCAATCACGTCAGAGTGCGTGTCTGTTTTCCAGGTGACTTCTGTTAATTGTTCCATTATGAACAACATTATGTTCAATGTTATCCAGTGACCGCATTCTAGTGAGTACAATATCCTTACTGTCCAAGTCCATTTCAAAGGTAACTGATCCTGCAGCAGATAACGCGCATGAGTCCTGCCTATAGCGGCCACGAAAATCCACTTCTCGCTTCCGGCGGCACTGCGGACAGCACGAGCAGAAAATACTCGAAAGGATCGAGGAGAAACCACGGCGGTAGCTCTGGTTAAAAGTGAAATATGTGAAAAAATTCAGGGCACCGTTACAATGGACTAAGTATTGAGCAACAAAGCGGAAGTTCTTTGAAAGGCAAACTCGGCCGTCAGTGAAAATGTCAATTGATAAATAAACGACAAATGGTGACATCGACAGGAAAAACACCACTATGATCACCAAAGACATCTTCAGTATGTTGCGATTCCTCTTCTCACGGCTGAAGTGTACCACTAGATTTCTCACTCCGTAAAGCGGTTGTCGACTAATCTTTTTCACAATCAGTGTATACAGTGTAGTTATTATTGCTAACGGTATGGCATATATGATTATTATCAGCAACAAAAAGACAATCTTTGTTACGGAACGTGGCCAACCCACGAAGCAATACGTTTTGCCACTGAACGTTTCAATCTTGAAACCGTAGAAGTAAGGGAGATGTATTAAAGCTGAAGTGAACCAGATCAGTGTAATTACATATTTCACTCTGGGTTTGATACGTGCTGCTTTTATTGGAAACCACACGGCGTAAAAACGGTCCACGGAAATCGCGACCAAACTTTGAACGGACACCGAGGTCGAGATGTCTTGAAGGAATGCGGTGAGCTTGCAAAGGGTTTCCCGAAGGCACCATCGATAAGCCATCGGAGATTGCCGTAGAATATCTCAACGTTGGCCCGAGGCATGGCGAAGATGGGAACGAGAAGATCGGACACGGCCATGTTGACGATAAGCAAGTTTGTGGTGGTCTTCATCTTGTCATCTCTATAAACCACCATTATGATTAACGCGTTGCCCATGAGCGAAAAGGCAAGCAGCAAAGAGTAAGCCAGTGTTTTGCAGACCTTAGCCGTCAGAGGATCTTCGGCGATGATACAGGATGTAATTTGTTCATCGACGTCAGTTGTGTTGTTAGCGATCATGATACGAATTGCCAGTAAGAGACCTGAAAGAAGGACGTTATGCATGATAAGCCCCAATTTACTATACTTATGTCCTTCCTAACGATCGCTAACTGCTACAAAGGGTGTTAACGCCTCGTTTAGACTGTTGGGCACACAAATTATGGACGAAACTTCTGTTTTTGTTGCGCGTGCATGACATATTAGCCATACCACGATCTACTACTTATCTCAAGCATGTCAAGGCATAGCTCATTCTTTGGGTTAAGACCCCCCGCGAAGTTAAAACTAAGCTTCTAAAACAGCAATGTTGTTTGAATTCCCAGAGTTGCTAGAAGTTAAAAACACAAGCATCGTAGTAGACACGTGTTTAATGACGTCATAATCGTTCTCAGAAACACTTTTGAAATGGGCTAAGAATGGTTCGTTGTAATTAGGAACTTAATGCGTTTACGTGTTTGCTTTGTCAGGTAGACACTATATCTGTCCTGAATGTCGTAACATCTTATTTTATCAAAACGTTATTAAGATGTTTTATAGATTACGTGACCTCTTTTGTTTAATAATCCTTACAAATTAAGGTCAACCATTTTGGCCAGATTCTTGTGTAGGATAACCACACAGTCATAAAAACATTGCTTCTGATGGACATTATTGCCATCTCGGCGGCCTATTTTAAAGTTAGGATTTCTACAATGAAACGTCATTACATCATAAGAGTTCACGTGATCTACGGTCTGAAGACTTTAAGCCAGAAACACGTCAAGGTTATCAGGTTCTGTATCACTGCCCAGTTTAGCGTTCTTTTGGTAAATTTCTGGGGAGTTATGGTTATCTTTAGCTTTTTCCAGAATTTTGCTCGAGCCATGCTTGAGTACATGGGTCTGTGGTTACCACCTACCCCTCCCACCCCTTTTCCACCGAGAATACCTCCTATAAAAAGTGACGGGGTGCCCTCGAACGATCGTTTAGAATAAAGGTCAGTAAATTCCTCGTGAGTTCTCATTGTCATTGTCAGCTAAAAAACAAACAAACAACAACAACAACCAGAACACAAAATAGAAACTAGAAGAGGAATTAACGTGCCGATTAAAGAAATATGTTCGTCGAGGTTATCTTGGTACGGCTTTGAGGAAACTTGAAATTACGGACTCGGTTCTTGTTGGAAAAATTAAGGAAACTCTTTTCGAAACAAGTTCACGTCATGGGAATACAAGAAATGATCGCCAGATTAACTATTATGATGATTAAGCAAATTCTCTACACCAGTGCCACATGCAGGAAAGATTAGGAGAGCACGGGGAGAATAATTGAGAATAGCAAAGTTAATTATTTTTTTGGCAAATTCGCGCTCTGCAAGGTGATAATTTATGGACTTTAGATGATAACCATGCATCAGAAAATCGAATTGATTCGTCTGAAGTAGAGAAAAGGGCTGAAACATTTCAACTGTAGACAAAGAAAACACATATTGATGCGTTTTCATGCGCGCCCGGTGTATATCAAGGTATGTATTTCAGGTTAGCATTTTGTCCTCGATCAACACGGTCGTGTTCCTCACAAACAGCGCTTAAAATTGGGCCTCACCCCTCGATAGAGCAGCGAATATTGTTGGCCTGAAGAGTGTGTCCGTTGTACAATCAAACGTCTTTACCACAGGCACCGCCGGGACAAAGCGAAGTGTTCAGGGGCATATCTACGATTTTTCTTTGGAGGGGGTGCACCACTAAGGAATGAGGTAATTTACGGGTGACCAATAAACCACACAGTTTTGCAGAATACAAGTTATATCAGAAAGCCGCAGGTCATCTCGGGGGGAGGGAAGGGGAGGCGCACCACCTGCACCCCTCCCCTAGATCGGCCCCTGCTGTCCATATTACTGCAGTTTCTCTATTTACGGGGCGTGGGACTACATTTTTTGTAACGACGACATCAGGCAAGTATCAAGAAATATGGGGGTCGACTGTATCTGTCAGCTGTCAATGTACTGACCGCTTTACATTCATAGTTAATGGTAAAAGCACGTATATCGATTTCCCTGATTATGATTCAGTGCTAAGCATTGTTCTGCTAGCGAAAACTGATACTTAGACGATATGAACAATCACTTTCATTACTACACAAATGTGTTAAGGGAAATGGGCCTAGTCAGTATATCTGATTTCTTTAAGTTCCGTCTCTCGCATTATAACTTAAGGGGAGGAGGTTGTAACCTTGTTCAGCCTTCCTACAATAATCAATATTTCCACAATTCTTTTACTTATAAGGTTACTCATCTATGGAATAAGCTACAGGCGCGGATCCAGGGGAGGTGAAATGGGTGAATTTTCACCCCCCCCCCCCCCCCTTTTTCTGAGCCCCCCTTCTTTCTTTTTTTTCTTATCCCTCAAATATTGAAATAATATTTGATTTCTCTGATTTCTCTGATTGAGGTGGAGAAAATTCACCCCCCATTCCCGCGCCTGAGCTACCTACTTATGTTAAACAGTCACCCAACTTAGGCGCATTTCATAAAAATTTGGAGTCTATTAATCTTTTAAATTTAAGGACCAGCTGTCTATGCAATTACTGTCAATCATAAATTTTTAATACTTGTCACTTTTAGGCTTGATCTGTACGTGTTTACAACTTAATGATTATCATCTAGCTTGTTGGAAAGTTGGATAGCTTGTAAATAGTTAACAATTTCATGTATGTATCCTTTATTTAATTCTTATTATTGTTATTATTCATTTAATTTTATCTCTTAGTTTTTATTTTAGTCTTGCGTTTTATACATGAGCCCTTGGCTCGGATACCGAGGGCAACCTCAATCCCACGCAATGACTTTAATAAATTGATTAATTGATTGATTGATACTTGATTGAATCCTCCATCAAAAGATTATATTTTTGACGCAATTTGGGGCTGTTTGCGGTTAGTTTTCAAACTGAATTATTATCGACGAAAAGCGAAATTCAGTACTTATTAGAGAGGAACTGAAAGCAAGAAAGGAGTCTTGGCCACAGTGTATTCTTTAATTGCACTGATGCTGTTCAAAGCAATGGAAAGAGAACTGTCCCGAAACGATTGCAATTGACCTTTGCCCGCCCAGTTAATTATAATCTCTTAATCTTGGCGAGGCAACTAAAACTATAAGTTTTACTATATATTCACAAAATCGCATTCCACACTCAAAGCTCCTGGATATAACAACTCTGACCGCGATGATTTCTTAAGAGTTACTAGAGATAATTTGAAGCGGAACCAATTTCTGCGGTAGTAAGATTATATTACTTTGTGAAAGCGTCCGAATTTTACTTCAGCCAAATTTGGGAAAAAAAATTGGCGGGGCAACAATGACGTAAATTAAAGATATCTTTTGCGTCAGTGATCATGACTCAGAAGATTTCGTGGCAAGTATAAGAGCGATTGCCGTAAAGTTGTTTTTAATTGATGCACTTATTGGTAATCACTCCATTAACCCTAATGTAAGATTTTTCACATTCCTCTCGGGATAAATTCTAATGAATAAGAAATATGTTCCTCCTCTGTACTGTTTACCGACTCTAGTCGTTAGTTAAAGACAGACTGATAAATAAAATGTTGTAATTTTGGTACCCGGCAATCGGAAAACGAGAACCAGCTAGTCTTCAGTCTAATCTCAGGGGCACCCAACGACAAGTTTCGGTAGATATCTGTTCGGTGGAGGGTAATTCGCCTTGCGCTTTCGGCGTCGATTAAACAGTGCGCTCGGATTTTCGTAACTAAAAGGTGGCCTTAAAGGTTCGAAATTGGGAAATCATAGCCCCTGAGGTTTTCGGAAAGGTCGTAATTGCTGTTTTTGGCAGTCAAAAACGTCAACTAGCACTTTCGGAAAGAAAATAGTTCCCTAGAAAGTTCGTGGAAAGGTAATTTCAACTTGCATTTTCTCAAAGGAAGATTTTGTTTCCTAACATTTTTGGGCAATTAAAATTTCAGCTAGAGAATCCGAACAGATGAACTTCTTCTAGCTCATGAAAACATCGCTTTAAAAAGACTTCAAACACCATAAGGCACTTAAAAATGCCTTTCTGCAGCTTTTGGTTGATTTGGCTCGTTGGGTGCCCCTGTAATCTCAGGGGATGGAGATCATTTGTGAGAATGTCGTAGACTGGTGTAAATTACCGTCCAATTCTCCAGTTTCAAGGGGGCTGCTGCTAAACCAAAGACTTTTCTTCGCTTAATTCGAAATTAAAGTAAGGGAAGTGTATTTTTCCGTGGCGTCGGCTTCAGCCTGGTAGAATGACTCAGTATGCATTTACATTACTTTTATACGAAAGGATCGCCTCAGGTATTCGACATTAACCTGATCGAACCTTTTTGCATACAAACATGCTCACAGATCTTGACAAATGCCGTTAGCTACGTGTGCTTTGCGAAATTGTAAAGGTGTTTTCCAGCCGAGCACAACGATCGACTCAAACAAATAACTGAACCACCTACCTCAATCAGTTGTGTCCTCTCAATGCAGGTTGTTTTGCGCGACGCTTGCCTCTTATAAAATCCAAGCAACAGGAAGTTTACATGACATGGCGCCTGGGAAAGGAAGTCAAATGTGCATGAGAGCGCCAAAAAAGTTCAAGGAACTTCGCCGTCTATTCTGACACCAAAACGCGGAAATTTTGTATATTATTAGAACGGAAAATCAGTCAAATTTTCAACAGGCCGAACAACAAAGCTGGAGGTACACATCTGGAGAAGGTAGATGGATCTCAAAAGAAAGCAATTTACAAATTGTTTGCTTGTTTATTGTTGGGAGTGTCGCCAATTAAGCCACACTGCATTAAACTGTCATAGTATGACAATCGCATTCTAAACACTGAATTCTCTTGAAAGTCTACAAAGCTTAAAGTGATCCAAAATTTAATTAAAACGTTTAAAATACTCCTAACCCAACAGTGGTATTACTGACGGTCATGCCCGTTGTCTTGGAAACCAAAGTTTTATCACGTACACAAGTTCTTTATTACGTTATAAGGTGAGAGGGATAATCCCAGTCGTGAATGCAACATAAGCAGTTGTCAAAAGAAATCCTAAAAAAGGAAAAAGATACATGCTGTTATGTGTAGTAGTTTTTCCTTCGTCTTTTCGGTGGTTTGGCGAAAATCGAGTCTGCCTTAATGGTAATTGATCATTAGCTTCATCAACTGTTAACCTTTGATCGGGGAAGCACTAGTTCCGCTGATAAAATTGTTTCTATTTCTCATCTACTTCATTTTGAATCTGTTTTCATAACTAAGTGGTTGTTTAAGACAAATCTCGTGCTAGTTCTCGTGAGGTTTGTGTTACCCATGGTAGTTAGGATTACCCATGGTAGTTAGGACAGTACTGTCATTTCAATCGGGGAAAATGTCAAAAAATGTCATCATTGTTTTAACTTTGAAAAACGTCCAAGTTATTAAGGAGATAAGAGATCGAGAATTGTCAGGTGAAGCAAGAAAACAGTTATGAGAAATTTGAAACGTGTTGGCCCAGACGTCATTATTTCGTATTGTGAACTTCCTGTATTCATCTTTCCTAGGGTAACGTCCGAAAGAGACCGACTCGAAAAGCGCTTTCAAACAGAACTGTCCGCCTCATGGATCTGAGAGGCAATTCAAAGGCTTTTTAAAGGCGGGGGAGGGAAGAGGGCAAAGAAGGGCGCCCGCTGATCGTTGTCTCTCGAAAATTCCTTGAGGACTGGGTAACAGCGGAGAAAAGCGACAACCGGAAATACGTCTGCGTTCGCAGGCTATGGGTAAGAAGGATCGTTTCACAAGTGTATGCATGAAAGAAAAGAAGAGACACGAGAGAGACTCCCACGTTGGCCTAGGAAGTGTAATTTCTTTTGAGAAAAAATGAAGTATATTTCGTCCATAACAACTATTACATTAAATATCAGTTGAAATACATTTTTTCCGGTGACGCTTAATTAAATTTCAGTTAGTCTCGAGATTTTCATCAGTGTATGATAATTTCTATGCACCAGAGTTTTCTGGGGTTAAGTTAAAAAATAAGATGAGAATGAATTTATTTTAGTAAAGTAGCCAGGACCTGACAACAATCTGAGAGCTCGGCTGCTGGGCAAATGTCGTGGAATTTTTGACTGGTTTGACGAGTACTGGCCTAAGAAGATTCGTCACAAACTTGTCGATTCTTCACTCAGGAATGGATTCTGTTTTTTAATTGCTTGCTCTCCTTTTTTCAGTACTGGTAAAAACATCAATCTGATCAATCTAAGTTGAATATCGATGGGCAGAGTTATTCATTCTGTTCAGTATTGTTAAACAGACCCTTTCCGATGGCTGGCATATCAAAGGAGAGCATAACGACGTAAGACTGAGCAAATTAACAGTTACGTATATGATACTTTGAGAGAAATCCCGGCTTTCTTATAAGAGCATAATCATTTCGTATACCAGCAGCTCTTTTAAAATTACGGCGGACGAAGATCTATCACTTGGTAAAAAGGGGGTAACGAAGAGAAAACCGAGTTAAGGCCCCTTCAAACGGTTTCAACATTCGATTCAAAACAATGCGAAATGAACGTTAAAGCAAATTTTGAAGTCTTTAGTTTACTTTTTTTTTTTAATTTTTTCCATTATGATTGGATACAACGCGTAGAAACCTCAAGACGTGGCTCTGTTTTCCCACCTTGCTTTACCCTCTTGGACAAAAGAGGGCGACGGATGTTAACAAACTGGACAAGGCACATCTTCGTATACCCGATCTCTGCACCACATGACGTGTATTGTCCAATGAAAGTGCACCACTGATTTATAAACTAAATCACAACCGGATATCTCGTGTTTTCGTTGAACGAAAACAGTTTTGATTTTTTCTTGGCTGGCGGTTAACGTTCATCAGATCCAGTGCTATACTGATAAATTAAAATTTCCTCCAATTCATACTTTGGTCTCTTGATATATATATTTACTAACTAAAACCATGCATTTCAGTATTTACTATCATGTCTTGACAAATCTCCACACTGCTAGGAACAGCGTTAGGCAAGACAGCAAGCTTCCTACAAGATAAAACAATAAACTCCTTAAAATGGTTTTCAATTGAGTGTCAAAGATAGAGCGGTTTTCAATTGAGTGTCGTAAAACCAAAACCAAAGCAATTACTCTGACCAATCACAACAATCGCAAACAACACAATGAGCCAATCAGAATACGAAGCCATTACATGTAACCGGCGCAAAGCGCGGGAAAATACACGCGTGCAAGTCACCATTGGTTTTGGTTTTGCTTCTCATTGGTTGAGAAAGTGGCGCGAGTTTTCCTGGCCAATCACAGAGCGAAGCAATGGAAAACCAAAGCAAAACGAGAATTACTTTCGACACTCAATTGAAAACCGCTCTAATTCTCGTTTGTTTTGATTTTGCTTTAGTTCGTTTTGTGATTGGTTGGCAAAACTCGCGCCACTTCCTCAACCAATGAGCAGCAAAACCAAAACCAAAACCAATCGCGACTTGCACGCGCGCATTTTCCCGCGCTTAGCGGCGGCTACATGTAATTGCTTCGCATTCTGATTGGCTCGTTGCGCTACTTACGTGCATTGTGATTGGTCGGAGTAATTGCTTTGGTTTTGATTTTACGACACTCAATTGAAAACCGCTCTAAGAACTAAAGTACTATATTAATTATGAGAATGAATATATGAAAATCATGTATTTGAACTGCGGATTAAGCAATGAAGATGTGAATGATCATCGCAGCTATGAACACAACGTAAACAGTAGTGAAAAGAAACCCTGAAAAAAAAATGTAGGTTTGAATGGGAATCGAACCCTTGACCTCTGCGATACCGGTGCAGTGCTCCACCAACTGAGCTAACAAGCCAGCTGGGAGCTGGTCGTTTTGTTGGTTAGTAATACACACGTGTGTGAAGAATATGTGAGAATGAATATGTGAAAATCATAATTATAGAGCATTTTCATTCACGTGACTACCAGCCATATCGATTTACTGAAACAAAAGAAAGTACCGGTTGGCTCAGTTGGTACAGCACCGACTACCGTGCGGGACGTCGCGGGTTCAAATCCCGGCCGCACCAACACTCAGGGCCTTTAAATAATGGAGGAGAAAGTACTGCCTTTGTGATGACATCTGCAAATGGTTAGACTTTCTAGTCTTCTCGAATAAGGACGATAAACCGTAGGCCCCGTCTAACAACTTTTCATAATTGATTCTGTGGGACGTTAAATAACCCACGCACTGTTCGAAAAGAGTACGGGACGTAGTCCCCGGTGTGGTGGTCTATCTCTACTAGAATGTGGTTATGGGGGAGGAATTTGTAGTTACGGGCCTACAGTAATTGGCGCAAGCTGTTGTAGTCTCCCCGCCAGGTCTCTGGCGAAGCTAATAAAATAAAAAAAAATGCATAAAAATAGAGTGCAATTCCCAGAGGTTTAGTTTGGAACACCAACATGGCCGCCGTTTCTTTGTTTTGAAACACCGACATGGCCGCCGTGACGACATGTGAAAACACTATATTTGAGCTGTTCCACTTTTCCATCGGGGTGTGTAGCTTATAGAATAAAGTTGTGATTACAACCTGGCATAGTCAATCGAACGTTCGAATAGCGAACTCAATCGAACCCAATCCGCGGATTGAGCTCGATTGAATTCGGCAATCGAACGAAATCGAACACCGAACTTTGTGCGAGTTCGATTAGATTTTGTTCGATTGAGTTCAACAACCTAACTTACTCGAACACAGTCTAACAGATTGCGTTCGATTCTGTTCGGTGAATAAATTCGCTTCAACAAAAGTGATACGTTATATGGTCTTAACGCCCGCTTGGTTACCGTACGCAAGCTGTCATAAACTATGTTAACTTATCAAAACCCGTCGAAAACAAGGTTTTCGCGTCCATTTTTACTGACTATTTCATGACAGTAAAAAGAGCAGATTTGAACTGATCTTGTGTTTTCAGGCCTTCAATAACGGGATTTCTGCGCGTTACGACGTGTTATGCTGAAGTAACACGAGTCTCCAAAAACTTGTCATTGTTCATGTTTTAAACACCAGTTTTACAACAATTAAGAGTTCGGAAATCAAACGTTCGACTGAGTTCGATTGCCAATTTTTTTTGTGCGAGTTCGATTTCGTTCGATTACCGAAAATAGAACTCAATCCATGGATTGAGTTCGATTGAAATTCAGTTAGATTAGGTTCGAGTGACTATGCCGGGATACAAGCACTGAACTGATTATAAACCAACTAAAGTAAAATCTAGCAACGGGAGGGATGCTAAGTAAGAGCAGTTTCCATTTTTACGTAAGATCTGTAGCGCGCATTGGGTCTAGGGAACGGCCGGCGAAGGAGGGAGGAGCCGCGGGGAACGTTGGCGCGCACCATTACCAACAAAAGGTACTTTTTCCTCCAGCGCCCCAATCCCTCCTCGTGAGTAGCCTGCGTGGTAGGCGCTGGTAAAGGTAAAGGCCCTGGAAAACGAGGACACATTATCTGACATTTTTGTGGACACAATGTTGCTCATGATGTTTCTTCGTTGAACAAACGAGTGGGACACAACGCAAATGGGAGTAACTGCAGAATACCCGGCCACTTGAAGTTATACCTCTAAAAAAGCTGGCTGCATGGATATGAAGTCATTCCTTGCCAATGCTTTAAGAACGAGACATGCATTTATTTCATACTACCTACGTGGCTACGCGGCTACTCGGCTACGCAGCTACGTGGTTAGCGGCTACGTGGCTACGCGGCTAAGCGGCCACGTGTTTCCATACTGCGCAAACTGGGAAACATTTGTTGAGGACAAAAATTTTGTGTCCGCACCAAATGTTGCGCGCGCGGGCAAACAGGGAAAAATGTGTCCGCAACAAAAAAAAAAATGTCCTTGTTTTCCAGGGCCTTAAGGGAAGTGGGAAAAGCGGGCGCGCGCGAAGTGAAGGGAGAGAGAGCACGCAGCGCTTCCCTCGCTTCGCGCCGCGCGCCCGTTTTCCTCCTTCCCTTTCCCTTTCTAGCGCCTGCCACGCAAGCTACCTCGTGAGCGGAGGTATTGAAGAAGTGCGACTGCTCGCAATTGATTCAAACCATAGATATTATACCGCACAGTAAACCTTCCGATTTCCTGAAGGGGATCATGCTCCAGTGCTTTAAGAAAAACGGTTGGATGCTACCATAATGGCCACAGAGGCCCCGTATAAACCGATGCGCTCTACCACCCCCCATTACTATCGCCCGGATGGGATGGTAGTCTGTCACAGGATACCCAGCAGGAATTGAGTGAGAGTATCACTATTTTCCCCACCCTTCCTTGGAATGAATGTTAGTCTGCAGCAGGGGCCTCAGCAGAAGTAACTTCGATCTAAAATAATACTGCTCCATCAGGGCTCGAACGCTGGTCCATCACAAGGTTTTCCCCTGCCATGCTGGTAGGATTCCTCAGTGGTTCGTATATAGCCGTTTATGCAGTATAAAAATGTTTCAATGAAGAAAGCCTCACCAACTAAGTACTTGATTAAATCCAGTTTCTGAGCCTCCAGCTGGGTTCCCAGTTTAGCAACCTACAACACGGATTTGTAAAATATCAATCACATCTCGAGAAGTGTTTCAATGTTATTTTATTTCATGATAGTTATTTTGATCATTTCAAGTGCATTTTTCTTTACAAACGCATCAGATAACGAAACGGAATACCTCCGTTATTCTGTATTTAATGCTGTTTCATTGGACCAAAAAATCATCCAGTCGCAAGGCAATCATGTAGCTTTTGTCACTGTTCCAATGTACAAAAACCTACCTTGGAGCTGAATTTACGTGATGTTTAAGCCTGAGTGAACAGCGCACTTGTCGAACCAGTTCCGAAAGGGAAAGTTCTACTTCAGGTACCTGTAACCCAATATTAAGCTTTTGAGGGGAGAGGGGTGGGGTGAGGGAGGGGGAGGGGGAGGGGGAGCAGAGAAGGAGAGCAGGAAGAAAGCCTGATTTCCAGGTTAATAACCATTTGCATTTCAAAACCCTGATCCATGCGTTACAATGCGTTATCACTGACTACAGTTTCGTGCTGATTATTTTAATTCTGTGCCGCCTTTCTTTTTCATCACCATTGACTGGATCATTAATTACACAGCTTTTGCTAACCAACAAGTAGTTATTGACTGAAGGTTGTTTTATAAAGTCATTGACAATAGGGAATCAAACCACTGCAGCTGTAGTAAATATAATTTATTGCACTTGTTACTTACTTCAGTTTCTATTCTATTTTCGGTATCCTTTATTCTTTGGTCTCGTACTGCAAGCTGAAATAAACACATACGAGTTAGCCGTTTTGTATCAAAGAAAGCAACTTTCTGTTTCAATAGGCTACCTCCCTATATCAATGAATCAATTCAAAGCTCAAATGATTCTTTTCATTGCGTTCAAGTTTCACTCTTAATGGCACAAAACCTCTGCGTGCTCAAACTTTTCAGCTCCTACTATACACATGTGACCACATGTAGTGACGAACAGCTAATTAACAAATCAAATGTGGTTTAGCGTTGTCTGTACTCTTATCGGCAACGATATACGTCATCACAGTGGTCAAATTGTTGAGGACTCACTAGGTGCAGCTATAATGCAGATTAAATGATTCTCTCTGGATGCAAGTTGGCAAAGTCTACATTCAAATTCCATGTTTTTGCCAATATATACAAAATCAGAATAAATAAACATCCATTTATTTTGAGAAGGGTAAACTCTAATAAGACGCTGGGAGCCCAGGGTGTATGACAATATCTTGCTAAGTTGACTCGGAGTTTTCAGTTAAATATAAACAAGGCAAACAGTGTTTGTTTAGGTGTGGCCTTCCATGCATGATGCGCCAGTTGGCACTGCCTGGCAGGTGGTAAACAACAGAGGAGACAGAAGGCTCCTGGAGAAAAAGCGCAAACCACAGAGTAAAAACTACCAATGATTAATTTAAACACCCAACCTCTTCTTTGATTCGACTCTTTTCCAAGCTGAAGTCCAGCGCCATCCCTCCTTTGAGTTTAGCCACCTCATCCTAACAAGAAGAAAAGCAAAAGAAAAAGTTTGTTCATACAGATAGCCCCTTTGAAAATCAATTGAAACTAAACCAAAATCGTCTGATTTTGTACCTGTAAAATTCCTTTCAGAGAAGTAACTTCATCTCTTAATTTCTGAAGAAGGAAAGAAACAAAAATGTTCTTTAAGACCCTTTAATGTACTCTAATATAAATTAACTAAATTAAAACACAAGCTTTCCAAGCAGCTTTGAGAAGATTAGTCCCTTGTAAATAAGCTTCCCTGAAACTGTACCATTAAAACACACTTGTCATTAAAAATGTGTAAATCATTATTAAGTATATACAATGCACTTAAGTTTTATGATTTCTTTCAATGTATATTACAATATCACTGTTTCACAAGCAGACATCCGTGTTTCATCGCACCTGATTTTCCTCCTGAATTCGACTAAATTTCCCTTGTTCAAGTAGAAACATTTCATTTCTGAGGGCCAAAAAAGGACAGAAAATTATGTTAATAGGCAAGAACTCTTTCTCTTTTGCCAAAAATTGAAAATGTTCTTCAAAAACATGTGTATAAGGGGCAGTAGTGTCACAGGATTTATCCCTTACTTCTGTGCATGTTCTTTGACCAAAAATTTATTAAATCAATTTTCAGTGTCTTTGTTATTCATGGATTGCTTCTGGATCCCCAGTGAGATGAAATCAAGTATATTTTGAAAGAAAAAATAGAGTCACCATACGTTATAACTAACTTCACCTAAAATGTAAGGGAAGAACTTGAAAACATTGGCCCAACTTTTTCAAGTTGGCATCCAATTTCATCTTGGCTATGCATGACCAATTTCAAGCACTTTTAAAAAACAGAACAGTTTCTGTGAGCCAAAATAGTTGTTTTGAAAAAAAATCTGCCCATCAGTTTTCGTTTGCCAATGACAAAACGGTCTCTCTTGATTTCCCTCTAGTTTTACAAACAATCCATGACACTGCCCTGTTATTTTTGTTACATAACTGAACAACACCTCACTGAATCAACCCTTGCATTGAACTTGACCTCAAGTCGTTCCTGAGAAAGACAATGAAAGATGTTATTTATTAACAAAAGCAAACTTATATAACTACAGTTGAATCTCTGTTAGAGAACATTCTCGTAAGTACTCACACCTTTGTAAAATCCTGTTTGAATTTTCAATACACAGCATAAGTGTTGATTCAATCATTGTATAGTTACTGCTGTGCTTTCAGAGTGACTTGGCGTGGTTTGTGGTTACTTTTAACAGTACCCATAGGGGCTACTAATGTTTGCTGATCCCATGGGTGGTCGCTAGCGAGTCAGTGGTAGTTTGATTTTCAATGAAAAACATTCACAAACACACCTGATCAATTTTTGAAACAGTGCTGTTGGCCACACTGTGAACACTAGAAGTGATTATTTCAACAAGTGATGATGTCAAACTTTCAGCTTGTTCCTCACTAAAACCTAGGAGAAATAAGATTTATCACCTTTAAAATATTTTCAACAAATTGAGGAATCAGTAATAAAATTGAATAGCCCATTTAATTATTTGCTATTTAGTTACAGATTTGCCAATAGCAGGTAAACAGACAATAGCACCTGATGTCTCCTGCTAGGGCTACACTGTATTTACCCCAACGCAACCCCAATGTCAGTTGAACAACCCATACCCAGCCCAGTTGAGCAAAAAAGAAAACAAACAAACAAAAAGAAAAACAAAGCAAAACTAGTTATAAAGTCAACAAAAACACGCCTGTAACATAATATTAATTTGATGGAATTTGGGGCAGACATCACCAAGACCATGGTTTCCTACTGTCCCCTTATGTGAGGCATGAACTTGCAGGAGTCTGCAAGCAGAGGTTTAACTGTACTAGAAAATTTAACTTTTCATGTACAAAACTAACCATTTTCCTGCAATCTTCTAACCAACTTATGTGTGTCAAAATGAAAAGTTATTCCACCAGGAGTGATGTAGGAAGAGTCTGATTTTGATCGTTTCCAGCACCTTGGAGCTGGCAAAAGGTAAAATATTAGTATAGATTATACTGGATCAATAATTACACACCACCATATTTCTTAATTAGCATATTTCAGTTTCTGCTTGTCTGTAAATAAATCTTTACAAAATAAATAGTATGTGAGACCCAAGTCTACAGCTGTAAGTCCTTCCACTATTGTAAGCAACCTAAGATTGATTAATTGATTGATTTGCATCTTGATAATGTTTACATGTTTTACACCAAATTTAGTGGGAAGGAGACCACAAGAAACCACCAGGCTTTGCATCTTGTTATACAAAATTTTTACTGAAATCCTACACGTACTTAACCCATGATAAGTAATCTTGACATCCCTGGGTTGTTTGTACATTTGCACCATACAGCCTCTTCTCCAGGCAAGAAGAGGCTCATCTTTGTGCCAGTGCCACTCCTCTGACAGCCTGCAACATGCAGACTATTCTGTACTCATTCCGTGGACAACCCTGGTACTCCAAAGTCTGGTTCCCACTTCTTATGACTCTACTTCCCTGCTACAAGTGGTTTCCCATAATTTTTTCATTTCTGCATTTTTTTCGTGAAACTGTTGTTCAAAATTAGTGCAGAGAGCCTGGCGCAGTCAATCACACATTGGGTAATTAAACTCAATCAAACTCCGATCATTTGATTTACTTTGATTGGGTTTGGTAATTGAACATAATCAAACTTACCCGAAAATTTTGCCAATCGAACACAATCGAATGTTCAGAAATTGAACGCTTTGACAATTGAATATAATTGAACTTTCAAAAATTGAATGCTTCAACATCAAACATAAAACCAGTTTCATCTGGTTTCAAACAAGGGGTTGCAGTCCAATGAATTATGTCAAATCAAACATTGAACGGAACGTTCATGGAAGATGTGTGATACTCGAATTGTAAAGTGTTTTGATTGACATAGTGGTACATTGTAAATGTATCAAAAGTGTCAGAAATGCTTCTTAAAAACATAGATGTTTTGGGTACATAACCCTTCTTCAGTGTGTTGGTTTCAATTTCAAATTTATTGACGACCTTTCAATTAACTCTTCTGGGACCCTAAGAATATCCCTGGTCGGTGTTATCCCAGGGAAAGACAGTTTACATGGTTAACTATGCTGTTCATGTTTTCCAATATTGATTGTGAATTTGTTGATTTTGAAGTACTTTAACAATAAAGATTGTACTTAATTGGAATGTGTTTATGTCTTCACACCTGCCTTGCATACAATGAAAGGGAAATCTTTCCAATTCAATTGCATTGAAACTGTCTGTGAATGCTTACTGATGTTTATGCCGATTTCTCTTTCTTCCAAACAAAATCTTGAACTAATCGCGTCGATTTAGTTCAATTGGTTAGATTGAATTCCGTAATCAAACTCATGAGCTTGATTAATCGAATAGTTTGACTATATTCAATTACCAAACCAATCGAACAACAATTGGGTGTTTGGGTACGATTGAGTTCGATTGATTTTTGGTTCGGTTTTGTTTGATTGACTACACCGAGGCCGGCTGTTAGGGTAAATTCTGACTGGTGACACGGCTCTGAAACAACGATGTGTAGAAAATGAAATGACGACGAACGACAGGACCGCTCCACTGAAATGGCGCCAGCCACAAAAATAAAAGTAAAATGGAGAGTGACATTGGCAATTTTAAATAAGACATAGACTTGATGACATACTTGCAGAGGAGAATGTCGAGAATGAGTTTGTATTTTCAAAAAGTGAATCGTTCTGTCAGTTTTCTGTGTGGAAACACACTGAGTTACGACCCCTGAATTATGACAATGCATTTTTTTTTTGAGAAACGACCTTAGAAACGACTTTTGAACTTTCCGAAATTGCGACACCGACATCAGTGTCACTGCATGAAATTCCGAGAGCAACATGCAGCCTTTACGAAATTGCAACATATAAAGGTTTGAAATTCAGACGGGGGACATAAAGACCCCCCTAACAGGGCCTCTACACCGGGAGAGAGGCAAGCAAGAGCTTGCAACAAGTTCTTGCTGTATATAAGCATAATCAAGAATAGACTGCAAGTAGTCTGTTATTTTGGTGATGGATTGCGGGGTGAGTGAAAGACACGTGCGCTCACCAAGTTGCGAGGAGACGTGATGCGAGGGGAGTGCCGAAAATATTAGAGTCTGTAGTCTTAATTTTCTGGTGAGTTTGATTATGTTCAATTACTGAACCCAATCAAAGTAAATCAAATGAATGGAGTTCGATTGAGTTTAATTATCCAATGTGTGATTGACTACGCCAAGCTCTCTGCGCTAATTTTGAACAACAATTTCACGATAAAAAGGCAGAAATGAAAAAATTATGGGAAACCACTTGTAGAAGTGGGAACCAAACTTTGGAGGACCGGGGTTGTCCATGGAATGTGTACAGAATAGTCTGCATGTTGCAGGCTGTCAGAGGAGTGGCACTGGCACACCCTCGCGTCGCGTCTCCTCGCAACTTCGCGCGCGCGTGTCTTTCGCCCTCCGCACAATCCATCGCCGAAATTAGAGACTACTCGCAGTCTGTCGCAAGAAGGAATTAACGAGCAGCTGTTTTCTAGTGTTTGTAAATAATTCTTTGCAGAGCTCTGGCTTATCTGATCTGACCTTTCAGTCTATATAACTAACCTTGACGACTTCGAGAGTCGGTTACAAACCAGCCGTAGTCGAAGTTCTAATTCACTCACCATTGTGTTGTTTGCGTTCAGAATAGTTAAGAGGGGATGACGTTGCTGATCTCGATAACAGTAATATCGTGCTCGATCCAAGCATTGGACGTTTCAACAGCTGTTGGAAGCCGGTTGAATACCTGTAGTTCATTCTGGTGCAAACCCATCCACAAACATGACAAGAACGAAACAATTTGAAGAAGCTGCTGAAAAAGACGTGATTGGGTTTCAACATTTTAAAAACTTTCCAATATTACACCCAAAAATCCTTCCAAAAGTCGAGAATTAAATTTCGTCCATCATTCACCGTCTGATGAAGGGTTCTCAGAAATTAGGGAATCTTTACATAACGTACAAAACAAACCTTGATTTACCGCTGAACGATGTAATCAGACACCCTGTTGTCGTTGCGTTATTTGCGTGACTTTAAAAACAAAGTGTCGTGCGAATCTTTTGCATCTCCCCTTATCAGCGGCTGTATGAAAATTTTAAAAATCTGTCACGACAATTGAATGTTCAGTTATAACAACATCACTTACCAGAATTTGTATTGCTGTGTACTACAGCTGAAAAGGGCATAAGTAAGACCCAAGAGGATAGCCCAACACTTCACGATCGGTGTACAGTATGTTGCCCAGTATCCGACCACTTCAGTTTAGAACTGCTTTTACTTTCCTTTCTTAGACACAACATTTCTGAAATTTGGCCTTGAGGCAATCCATTTAGTCTGTAATATGATGAAAAAAGGTTTACGGTTTTACTTTCGTATCCTTCGTGAAATCTGCATTTCTGCAGAGCTCGATTGTTGCCCAGTATCCGACCAGCGAGCCCAGTATCCGACCACAACATTAACAACGTAATTAAACCTAACTTTTTCACTGGTTCAAGGAAATCATCCTTGGACAATCCAAAGTCGCTGTTTGCCAGCTCAATCAGCCAATTTGCTGACTGGTTTTCTTCATTTTTTGTTAAAACCGAAGGAGGGCCCTTCCGGCGGTCAACAGAAAGGTTTGAAAATTCCCTGTTGTAACTTCCGCTTCCGGAAATACAAAATGCAGCACACGGACAATAGTTCGCTTCGACAAATAAATGAAGAAAGTTGTGTTGTGTAGCATAACATTAATTACATGGATTATATGCATATACTAGGACAAAATTATAGTTAAAGGTATGGAATTAAAAAAAAAACTTGTCGGATACTGGGCATACTTAATCAAAACTTAGTGAATGTTTCAGGCCTCCGTTATTTCAGAAAAATTAAATTTTAAAAATAATTAATTGGTGTTATGACCTCTTGATTTCTATGAGTATCGTCATTTTAAATATCCAACAGTTCCTTTGAAAATGTCACAGTTTACAGACGGCCTTAGTTGAGGGGGGTGAATAGGGGTCGGCAAATCCGTTGATCCGTACTAATTTTTAGGAAAATCCGCCAATCCGCAGATATTGTTTACCAAAATCCGAATCCGCAGGTATTTGTTTTCTCTTGCAGTACTGTTCGAGATTTTAGGACCTTAAGGTACCCGCACCGGCAAATTTTCAACATTTTCTTTTGAGTTCAAAATCTATCAGCAGTAAGTTTAGGTTATGTAATATGCATATCTATCTCTTTTTTTAAATTAAACCATCACTTTCAAGAAAAAATCTGCTGTAAAGTTGCTCGATTTACCGGAAGTTCAAAGAAAAATTTTAACTTCCGTTTCTATGGAACGTGTCCGCGGGAGCCAGCGGAAGAGAAATTTGATTCTCGTGTTCACTGGTTTACCTTTCCCGCGTGCTACTCAAAGATTTCCAGATCAAAGATGGCTGACGGTTCCGTGAACTGCGAGGCTGCTTTCCTCAATTTTAATGCCGAATTCAAACGAAACGGGTAGGTATTTTCTCTTTTTCTTTTTAGTTTTGTTGAAAGTAATATTTTTCAGAAGGCTCTTTAGCGTTTTCTACTGATTATTTGTTTAGATTTGGGAAAACACCCGAAGGTCTCGAAAATCTCCTTCGCACGACAACGAGAAAGCCTGGAGAAACGGCTGAAAAGATGCGGCATCGCATCTACTCTCGGCTATACGGGATTATGTGGGTAAGTGACTTTTATACAATTTAATGGTAAGTTCACGATAGCATCAAAAGGTCCCAAACGTGTCACTATCTGGTCGTAGTGATTGCACATAACCTCGTGGGAAATTATCGCATTCTCATCCATTGTGCTTCGCGTTTTAGGTAATTGTATCACTCGAGCAAATGCAAATCTTTTGTTTATATATTGAAAACGTTTTTGCTGTTGTTGTTGTCTTAGATGAATTTTTCATTTCGTTCTTTAGCATGGATGTAAAATAGGCCGAGGTCAATCTACTGGGCATCAACCCACCTTTGTATACCCAGAATGTGTCAAGAAAGTGGTGCGCGCCATCATTCAAGACGATGTCCGCGACTTCCAGGACCCAGTTGGTCCTAATGTAAGTTAATGCTTCTGATTTTAATGGTATCAATGACTATGAATGGACATGACCAATCCCGCAATGTTCATTTTGCTTATGAACTCATTCAATGTTCCAATGGTTTGACTTCTGTTCAATCAAGAGAAACCGCATTTTTCATAGAAACGTTCAAATGCTGAAAATTTGAGAAAACATATGTTACAAGGCTGTGGCTGTAAACATGTTAGATTCTTAATGACTTCTGTGATTTTTAGGTATATCACGTCACATTGCAAGACCTGGTGGACACCAAGTGGCCAGCAGTGAAAAAGGGAAAAAAGAATAAGAAGAATTAGTTTTTATTATCTGTATTCTTAGACTGTTAGAGCTATCGTGTGTTGCTGTTATTCCTGTGCTTCCTTCAAAGGAGCATCCTGAAATCAAGGCCAATGCATACACATTTTCTGCCATCAGAGCATTTTTCTTGTGTTTGAAAATAACAATATTGTTATGGCCGCAATGCTACTGTAATTTTGTGGCTTGATTTTACCTTGGTTTACTTTATTTTGTTTCAATCTCATAGATCATTATCTGTATTCTTTAGACTGTTAGAGCTATCGTGTGTTGCTGTTATTCCTGTGCTTCCTTCAAAGGAGCATCCTGAAATCAAGGCCAATGCATACACATTTTCTGCCATCAGAGCATTTTTCTTGTGTTTGAAAATAATATTGTTATGGCCGCAATGCTACTGTAATTCTGTGACTTGATTTTACCTTGTTTTAATTTATTTTGTTTCAATCTCGTAAATCATAGTAACACTACCATACCCAACAACAAAGTAAATGAACACAACAAATTATAAATTTGAAGCACAACATATTGATTACATTATCTTGTGTAAGTCATACTTGTACTGTCTACTACAGTAATTGGAACTGAAGACTGTCTAATGCATACCCTGACAATAAGTCTGAAAATTTCAACATCCAAATTTATTTATATTATAGGCAAGCAACCCTTCAACTCTATTTCATCTTTCTAATGTCATTTATAAATAATCAATTGTCAAATGCTTGAAATGGTGAGATTTGAAATAAGTAACCATAAAAAATGATCTCTATGATAACAATTGATAATAAACAATATTATTATTGGATGAGGTGTTTGTGATATCAAGAATAATCAAGGTCAAGGTAAGGGTTACCAGCCGAAGCTGAAGGCTGAGGCTGATAACCCTTACCAAGACCTTGATTATTCTGGATATCACAAAAACCGAATCTAATAATTGTTTTATTATACATTGAACAAAAAAATGGAAGTCAAGTTTTTGCTTCTTCACTGATGGGAAGCAACACAGAGCGCCTGAACTTGACATGATTACCTGTGACCTTGAGTGTCCTTGACATGATAATTGTATAATGTGCAGTTCCACACACACACACACACACACACACACACACACACACACACACACACACACACACACACACACACACACACACTCAGAAGGGATTGGAATTTCCTGGGGGGTGGAAGGTTCTGTAAGGCCCAAAAAATTTAAAGAAATGTATGAAGCTTAATTGGGAAATCCAGAGGGGTGAGAGGGTCTTAGAAAAAATCCCTTCTGTGGGGAGGTATGGATATTTTCTGGAATTACACAATCTGCAGTTGTGACATCAGGGGCGCTGATTTCGAAAATTCACTGTACGCTTTTGGCCAATCAGAAAAGAGTTAGAGCATTCAATGTTTAATAATCAGTGGATATCACAAAAACCGAATCTAATAATTGTTTTATTATACATTGAATGAAAAAAAATGGAAGTCATGTTTTTGCTTCTTCACTGATGGGAAGCAACACAGAGCACCTGAACTTGACATGATTACCTGTGACCTTGAGTGTCCTTGACATGATAATTGTATAATGTGCAGTTCCAGAAAATATCCTGGGGGGTGGAAGGTTCTGTAAGGCCAAACAATTTAAAGAAATGTATGAAGCTTAATTGGGAAATCCAGAGGGGTGAGAGGGTCTTAGAAAAAATCCCTTCTGTGGGGGAGGTATGGATATTTTCTAGAATTACACAATCTGCAGTTGTGACGTCAGGGGCACTGATTTCAAAAATTCACCGTACACTTTTGGCCAATCAGTTTGATGATTGTGTCTTATCGAGACGAAAACTTGAGTCATTGTCTTTTCTCAGAAAATCAAATTAGTACACTACATTGTAAGTGCTAATCAAAGTATTTACAGCATGTGAAAAAAGCCAAACCTGCAATAATGCTATTTACAGATAAATATTTTGCCATTAATGATTGCCTGAAATCACCTGGCTAACTCTTCATAGTCAGCAAACTTGGAAAGATGTATACTTGATCACAAAAAAAAAAAAGATCACAGAAGGTGCAGTTGCACAAGTGCTTTGTTAGAGCTGGGGAAAATGGCAAAAAAAAATTCAAAGGTTTTGTCAAAATGAATAAGCAAAATGAATACCTAAACTTGCGGAAAAAACTGCAGAAATAACAATTAATGGAAGCAAACTGCTATTCAAAAAATATCTACTAGACTAAATTTGCCTCTTATCCTGTATTTGCCACGGAAGGGGATATTGGATTTGGCTCTCTTTGACCTAAATAATATTATAATTATGCAGATCTGGGAGGTTGATATCCACCTAAGCTATCCTCAATCTGCATTCTTCAGATCATAAATAGCCTCGTCCAATAGCTCAGGTGGGGGTGGGGAGGGTAATGGGTATGTGCTGCTGGATGGGTCCCATAATTATTTATGGTGAACAAATATACTGGAATGTTTATAATGTAGGTGAAAAGAAAAGCGTCTTCATTCAATATAAAGTAGATACAAAGAAAGCGACTAAACTGGGGTTAATAATTGGCACAGAGTACACTATAATGAGCGCCCAGCAGCACATACTGAGCAAAAATTAACCCAAGTACCTCCCACCCCACCTGGGTCTAATATTAGCTCACTATTGCCTGAAATGTAATTTCATGAGATCTCTTTGAAACTAAGGCTGACCTCATAGACTAGCAACAGTCACTTTTTAGATTTCTTGTTCAAAGGGCAATCTTTATGTGATGTCCGCTGGTGCTGGGTTGATCCACAACGACACTTTCTTCCACTCACAACTAACAGATCATCCTCGTTTCCAATGATTTCATTCACGTCTGAAACTAGCTGGCCATCGTCATCTTCTTCATCCTCTGAATCTCCTCCATAAGTGTGTCTAACTGCTTGTTGTTTCACCCACTTTTTCCTTGCCTCCTGATCTTCTGTTCTGGCTACTTTCATTCTTATTCGCTGGTTCTTCCGTGCTTCTGTCTGTTGTTTCTTCAATTCAGCTGCACGATCCTGTACACATTTGGCGAGTGCTTCAACCACTGCTGGAATGACTGGAAGGTTCAGCCTTTGGTAAAGATCTTTGACCCAATGGTAGCTATTGCCTCTGACTTTAAAGCACCATGTCATGTTGCCTTGACATAGGCCAGCATTAGTTGATGCCATGTAGTGCAACCTTACATGAAAATAGCAAGAAAAAATGTGAACAAGAAATGTCCCTAGTCCTAAAAACCCAGACCAGCAAACTGAAATAACCTTTATATCGCTAACATTTTTCACTCTGTGTACCTAGATGTCCATGTAGTTCATCCACAGACACTGTCAACAAGTAAATTTTAGACGACAGTCTATTGTCAATTTAGGTTCCTGTAGAGTGCGGCTAATAATGGATGAACTATAAAAATGAAAGGTATATACTGATTTGCAAATGCTTTACTTCCAGTTATAAGCCATGACACAATCCTGCATGATGTGCAGTACATTTAGGTGGTAAATGAAACAAATTATAAGAGACAGACAAATTTTAAGATGGCCAACTGGACAACAAAACATCTACAAGAGCTGGAGCATGCAATCATACCTGCAGAGGCTTTGGCTTTTTGACCGGAACTGGGGAAGAACTGTGAAGCTTGCCTCGCAGAGGTTTGAATGGCCTCGACCCATTTCAGGGTGAATGACACTGTCAGCCTCGTCTGCTCTTCTTTCGCACTCTATTCTGTATGCAAGCCAATGAAAATCACACTTGAGTGGTGTTTTTGTCTTGTATGGCTCCCCAGTGCATTTAATTTCATCTTCTTCACATTTCTTGCAACTGCAAGTTCTAGCCGGATGAAAGTTACAAGAACCATCTTCGTCCCAGTTATGAATGTCCCGCACATGGTACTTCGAGAGGACCCTGACACGCTGCGCATAATCAACAGGATTGGTGCACTGTTGCAGGCAACAAAAATGGTTGATACGGGCACCTTTGATAAATGAATCGGATATGCAGCCACAGCCAGCCCTGTGTCGTTTGCATTTGCACTTCGCAGTTTCAATTTCAGGAAATTTTGCTTTGTACTTGGATTTCATATCTTCTGAAAATTCCTTCTTCTTAGCAGCCTCTTTCAAGTTATTGCTATGAGCTCTCCCCACATGTCCTCCACATTTATATACCTTGCCAGCAGGATGATGCAGACTGACAGACTTGGCTGCACTTGAATCTCCATCCTGCCACACAACCTCGACCTTGCACCCCTCATTCTTTGCTTGCTCATAACATTCTTCTGCTAGCACACCCTCCATCGACTTTGCTGTGCCCTCATACAACTCCTCCTCGACAACATCATCCTTCCCCCGCATGCACTTGTGCCCATACCAGAGTAATCCACCAGTTAAATAATTCTTAACAATAAAAGAACCATTTTTACTAAAATGTCCACGAGTGTGCCACACTCCATCGGAAGTAACGACAGCTCGTGTCCAGCTACCCAGTTTATCTCGTGATAAATCTTGCATGTTTTTTTTTTCTTCTTCGCACATCTCATCAAGAATATCCTTAATGTGTGGGTATGCCAATTTAATAACATCATAGTATCTGTTCTTGGATATGCATGAAATGCCCAGATACTGTCTTAAAGTTCTATCAAAGTTAGCAAACCCATGGCCAGACAGGAAAAAAGCTACTGCTAAAGCAAGTCCAATCACTGTTCGTTTTGATCCCTCCACAAAAGCAGATCCTTGAAACATCAATGACCTTTTTTCACACCCACTACACATAAACCAAACATTAAGGCTACCTCCCAGGCCTGTAGGTTCCACTTTGGAGACCACAAGAATACCTGGAAATGAAAGTAAAGAAAATATTACTATTGCCAAAGGATCTGTTGACACTGAACTGTAATAGATATACATAATTCTTGAGAATGGGCATGTGCTTGATCAAGTTGATGTGACAATACACACTTTTTAACAAAAGTAATGGCGAAGAGTCAAAACTCCCTTTTGCTCATTCAGAAAATCTTCTTGATCTCCAGCTGAGAATCAAACTCAAGACCCTCTGAGTACTATTTTGGACACTCTTTCCACCGGGCTACTGGAATGCTAATGGCAAGCAGGGTCCGAATTTAACTATAAGTAGGATTGCATTTGGAACTTGCTCGAAATTCGGCCCTCCACCAGTGTACATACCCAAGAGTGTATATCTGTATTTTTGGAATAACATTTATTCCTTTTTGTCTCAAAAGGTCATATGAATGATGTCTTTTATAAGACAAAGACCTTGCATACAAAACAAGTAAAATTAGCAAATTTTCAATTGGTTGCACTGACCATCAAAAGCCAAACGACAAAATTAATCTCAATTTTCTGGTCTAATAATATACATGAAAAAATTCTCGATTCTGATTGGCTAAGAGAAATGCAGTTTTTAGGAAACACGATGCAGAAAAAAGGTAATTCAGTGCAATAAAGAGGTAAACAACAGACGATTCTGATTGGTTAATTAACAAAGGAACTGAAATTGAGCCAATCAAACACAGCCTTTGAATGGCACAAAGTCTGAAGAGCTGCAATTGCAAGCGACTCTGGGAGCGAAAACAATGGCTGGCTTTTTGAGCAGGTTTTCTTTCTTTGTGACCGCAATAACAGCAGAGAAGCTGCAAAACAGCTCTAAACAGGAGAAACGGCTGCGAAAAGCACTGTATTTTAGCTGTCTGTTTGGAAACAGTGGTGTCCAGAGAGGGGAATTACCAACGTAATTGGAATTACGAGTCCATTGAATTCAACACTACACTGGAGTGACGCCGAGATTAATAAACAAACAAGGACAAACAAGGCGAAGATAACGGACTAGAAAGCCTGAAGGTAATGATTACAGTGCTTGATAGACACTTAGCAAACAAAGTAGCCTTATAGCTATAGCCTGTAATTGTTTACCCAGTTTTTACCGCTAAAAACGCTTAAAAAACATTGAGAAAACTGTTTTGATTCACCTTAGCTTCGTTGCGTTGCTTCTGCAAAGTTAAGAAGCTATCTCGCAATTTTTTCATGTATATTATTAATAAGTAATCACATGATTTTTCTCGTGCAATTTGGAATAAATAAGCACTTGTAAATTTTTTCAAAGACCACATATTGTACTCGCCCTACGGGCTCGTGCAATTTTGTGAGTCTTTGAAAAAATTTACTCGTGCTTATTTATTCCAAATTGCACTCGAAATCATGTGATTACCTATACAAAGTGAAAACAAATTGGGAATGGAAATCTTACCTCTGCAATCAGGTGTTGAGCAACAGCTGGTCCTGTTGACTTGCTCGACGAAATCCAACAACTGTGTAGTTTCACTGACAAAAAACCGCCGCTCTATGTCCGTCTTGCACTTCTTGGGTTGAGGCTCAGTTGACGAATCGTCGTCGCTTTCCGCTTTACTACGTCTGGAACAGCCCGGTTTTTCAGTATCGCTGAGATCCATGTCAGGAAAAAATTCCGAGCCCTCTGATTCAGAGTGTTCACTCGAGGCCGAGGAAGCATTAAAGCAAGCCTCCAAATTTCTTGCAGCTAAGGTTTGCGCCACGGCTTTCTCTGATCTGTATTCTGACTTGCCGGGGCTGACAAATTTAAGTCGTGTCTTCCCGTCTGTTTCGGTATGTTCTTCCGACCATTTTGCTGGCAGACTGAAACTTTTCCTTGAACCAGCTCCTTTACCCTGCTTTTCTGCCGATTTTTTGCCCTTAAGAGACGCAATTTTCTTCAATTTTGCTTTGCTAACCTTCTTCTTCTTCTTCTTGCTACCGGACGCCATGTTGAACGATGTTGAACACAATCCACTACGCAGGCGCAGTGTGTAACGCATCTACCGGAACTAGGTCACACCTAGCAACGTAGTGACAAAACAAAACCCAAGTGGGGTAGACAGAGGTTATGTTGCATTTTTTTATGTTTCTGCTGGCATTTTACACAGCGGTGTTTCAAAATGGCGGGCAAGAAGTTCGTAGTGACTGTATCGTTGAAGAAAAGGTGATTTTGAGAGGAACATTGACTGTTTAACACCAAAATATCAGTTTTGAGCTCGTGGGTAATTCACCCTCATTTACGGGAATCCATTTTTTGGGAAAATGGATGGGAATTTCTTCGCGATATTTGGCAAATACTCCAAGGGCATGTTTATGAACAGATCTGTGTTCGACCAAAGAATGAAGATGCGATGCGGCTGAATTACTGAAGTCCAAAAGGGGATCAAATTACAAAACAATAAATTGTCCTCTACAGGGTGTATTTCTCTTAGCTGTGTCTTGGTCGAACACAGGATTATTGCTTTTTACGTCCATGTTTGTGTTACATTTCATTTTTCCCACAAACTGTTGTAGTTTTTGTGAAATTTGAATTTTCCTCTTTCCATGCCAACCCCAGGGGGTAATTAAATTAACACCTTTAGAGTGATGTTGCCTTATGATTTTTTCACTATTTTTGTTCCTTATGGACCAAAAAACAATATTATTGTCTAACATGTAGATAATACTCTTACATTAGAAATCAGTGTAATATCTAACATGTGCAAAATTTGCCGGTGCAGATACCTTAAAACATTCAGATTTTTTGTAAACGACGTCATGAAATTAGCCTCCTGTTTATCAGCACTTGGTGCCCAAATCGAGCAGTCGTTCCTAACAACAAAGTCAGTGGACCGTCTATCGAGTTCTAAAACAGCCGTTTCTCAGTCTCCCCCTCGTCAGACTTGATGTCGTATTCAACCACTTTATCGTCACTATCACAAGTATCTCTGTCACTATCGGGCATGTCCTCTAAACGTTCCTCCTCACTTGCCATCCTTGCAGCCACTCCGGACATAACCACTCTCTCTGAGCTACGGAGGTGCCTCTGGTATATTATCTCTGTTATAGGCCCATGTCGTGCTATTATTGTCTCCGGTAGATTTGCTCTCTGCCTGACTGCAGCTCCAGCGCATTTCTTCAACTTCCAACTCCGACAGCTTAATGTTTGGAAGTGGATGAATAGATGGGAGACAAGAAGCTAAAAGACAGCCGGACGTCATGCTCTGGCTCTGAATACACGAGTTTTTTTCACTTGTAAAGTAGAAAAAAGTAGAGGAGGACAGCCACTTCGTAGTTTCATCAGAATTGCGGTCCCAAATTCTCGACAGTATTCTTTCTTGGAGAGGAGTGAGTGTTTCAAAGGGGGTGTGGAGTGTAGATGTTAAAAGGGGCAGTGTCACGCAATTGTACCATCACTATAAAAAGCTTAAAACTGCCAACGCATCAGCGGAAACCTTAAAATAATGGTCTAGTTTTGTTGCCAAAGACTGTAGTACTGCATTGACACCATAAACATCTGTATTCCACGTAAGATGACGAGGATGGAAATGGATTGCCAGATTTGCCAGTTTTTTCAACATTTCAAAGCTATGCATTGAAAAATAACCAAAAAAAATATTATGGTTAGCTCTTCTTGCTAAAATTTAATTGGAATTCATCTTGATGGTTCTGTAGAAGCATTGTTTTGCACGATAAAAGATAAAAGGCAGTAATTTTGGCAGAATTGAACCAAAAACAGCAAAAATCCCGGTGACAGTGCTCCTTTAACATCCAAAGTCATACAGCTGATCATGACTGAGGAGGTTAGTGTCAGAAAAAGACAGACCAGCCAAAAGAGACTCCAATCTCTTTAAGTCCCAGTGTAGCAAGTCAACAGACTTCACAGCCACAGAAACCATTGCTTGGGGTCCGTTCAATGAAATTTCCGAGGAGCCTTAAAATAAACGCACTGAACGCTCAAACTCAGAAAGGATGTCCTTGCATTGCGCGACTTTTTCTACCGCGTGCGACAATGTTCCTAATGGGTCACTTTGGCCTTTCTCGTGTAATGAGAAGGCGTCATACAAATATCCCAAAGCCTTTAGAAATTTCATGGTTTCACAGAGGGGTGTCACAATTTTCGCTGAATTTGACTGAGCGTCAGCTACAGGTCCATCTTAAAAACCTACTTCACTTCCAGCAAACTTGTCGATGTTGTTGTGGCGTGATCCGAGTGACTGCTCCTTAAAAGGTCAAATTTCTGATGATCTAATTCCTCATTCTAACCTTAGGCCAGAGAGGACTAATTAAATTGAAACAAACGGATAAGTTAAGTTCCACGATCCGTACATCAAAGCAAACAGAATCCATAATCCACGCTAAAATATTGAAGAAATCCGTGATCCGCTGAGTCTTCGAAATCCGCCAATCCGTAAAATGCATCCTCAAAATCCGAAATCCGAACAGTTTTTTTTAGCCAAATCCGTTGATCCGCGAATCTATTCACCCCCCTCTTAGTTGAACAGCGATATTTTTACTGCGCAGTGAAAAGTGTAAATAGTAGCCATTAAAATTTCACGCACCTCAACAGAACGGTGCCTTCTGCAAGTGTTTCTGAAGCTAAAAACCCGCTAAACCTTGCATTTTGCTGAAATGTTCGGCTTCCTTTTGGAATACTTCATTTGCGGAAAATGAATAAGCGCATCGCAAAAATTGAAATTAATTTTGAACAGGTCGGATACTGGGCAACATACTGTAACTGAAACTAAAACGCCACTATATCCGCAAATTATATACAGCGCAAGGATGATTCGCTTCTGATCAAAGACATATTCATTTTTCAGGGAAACTATGGTACAGCCGGTGTCTTTCTGAAAACCGCAAAAAACAAACAAAAGAAAAAAAAATTGCACAATGTTCATACAAAGACTACCAAAAAAAATAATGAAAAAAAATCAATTTAAATGTTTTTTTTGTTTTGTTTTGTTCTATTTGTTTTTTGTTTGTTTTGTTTTTTTACAGTCGAACCTGTATATAAGACCATATAACGGCCACCCTCGGAACTTGAGGAACTGGCCGCTTAATACACTAAACATATTCAACGGGCGTGGTTTAAATGTTAATTTTAATGGTGTATGATGCAAAAACACTTCATGCAAAAAAAAAAAAACAATAGGACAATCAACACTCTTTCAAGGAGTGCCAACCTGTAACTTAGGGCCTGTTTACATGGAGGTGGGGGACCCCAGGTAGGTGAGGTAACCCGCCTAGGTGGGGTAACCCGCCTCTCCATATAATCTCTCATTTTTATTTGATCATGTTTACACGATAGGTGGGGTAACCCGCCTAGGCGGGTTGCCCGGGTTGCCCGGTCTGCCAGGTAGGGTAACCCTGTCAGCCGGGGTCGCATTTTGCCATGTAAATGACTCAAAGTGGGGTAACACGCCTAGCCGGGGTCGAGTTCATGTTACATTTGCAACAACGTCTAGTAACGTCACCCCGGGACCCCGGGACCCCGGGGTTGTAAGTTTGCATGTAAACGCGGGCCACTTCTCGACCACGGCTAGGCGGGTTACCTCACCTACCTGGGGTCCGCCACCTCCATGTAAACAGGCCCTTAAAGGCATATTATTATATGACTAGCTCTTTCAGCGGCAGGGACCGAGCAGAGGGAGGGGCTGGAGGGGACTTAGCCCCCCCCCCCCCCCATTTTTTTTTTTGCAAAAATATAAATAAATTAAACCAAAAAATATTTTAACAAAAATAACGGAGCCAAAAATAGCAAAAACTCGTTTATTGGAAAGTGACCACAGTTACTGGCAAAGGCATACGCGCAGATAAATAGACAGAATTAAGTATTAGTCGTTACAATTATGAAATACTAGCTTTAGATCATTTTATGATGTAGTTTTACTGAAAAGTAAAAGCTATCCCTCCATAACAGGACCGATGTTACCAAGGAGAACTTGCGCGTCGAGAAGAATTGAAATTGGCACAGGAAAGCCAACATATCCCGTGACCGCACAAGAGTATTACAGGCGAATATAGTTTGAAGCTATTGACTTGATGATGAACGCTATGACAAGCGTTTTGACCAGCCAAGCTTTGATACGTAGCGAAGATCGAGTCTCTCTTAATTAAGACCCTCAATTCGCAGGACAAATCCGAAGATTATACAGCGTTGAGTTCAAGGCAGCTCAAGCAAAATCGCTGGATTTCTGGCTTATTTATAGTAATTAAAGGTTGATATCAATAGTAACAGTCTATGATATTTCAATTTAGTGATGGTGAATTTTGAGACCCGATAGCAGCATCACTGAAGATGTGGAAAAAAAATGAATAGTTTTATCGTTATAAAAGCATTCTCCGTCACTTTATGCTCCTCCCAACCAAAATTTCGTCCACACGTTCTTCTTTAGCCCCCCCCCCCCCCCCCCCCACTCAAAAACTTGCTGCGCATGCAGTCCCTGAGCGGTCAAGATGAATCAATTCTCCTGCTGTGATTGGATATCTACGTGACATTCTGTTAAAGTTCTGTGCAATGAATTGTCCTCTACTCTTTTACGGTATACAGTCCTGTATTTCTATGACTTACAGTTCACAACAAAATATCTCATTCCGGCCGTCTTTTCACAGTTGTTGCGTTCAATGTGCAGTTATAACGTAAATGTTGCTAATTAAAAGTAGCACAATAAACAATAAAACTGTTCAAGTTAAAGTACTAATAGAGTAACCAAGGCTTCGTAGCAGCACTAAAGTAAGATATCGCTTTGATGAACCATACGATGTTTTTGAAGTTCATTTTTTAATCAAGACATACATGTTTCGGATGAGACATCATCCATCGTCGGTTGTACAGTGAGGAATAAATGAAAATACGCAATAACTAGTGTAACAATCTTCTGAACAAAGGGAACGACAATTTTCAGTGCATTTCTTGATTCCAAATATATTAAACACAACGGTTGTGTCTTAAAATAGTTTTTTTTACAAAACCCAAACAACTGCAATGCAAGTTTATAATCTAATAAAGAGCAGCAAACAACGGGGGGCTTATGAGGGAGTGGGGGTTAATATAGAGGGGGCCTTAATAGAGCTTTTACGGTATATGTCCGCTCCCAATTTTTTTCGTTTCAAATGACATCGAGATTTTTGATGAGGTAGACGTCGTGACAACAATGAACTGCACGGTGGGTCGTCGACCAGAGGTCTTGGGTATATGCCTTAAAGTGCACCTAACACCAGGTGCACTTTAAGTTTCCTCTTTGAACTCCAGTCTGAAGACTTAATTAGCTCCAGCTCCAACTGGGCCAACACAATCAACGAACAAAGTTGCAGTTATGTACATGTACTCCTAGTCTTACGAGTTACAATTGTGTTTCTCAGAGGGTTCCATCAAGGATCATCTGGAGTCACTACTCACGACTAATCTCAGTGCAAGAATTTTTCAAGCCAGTAAGCAGCCTCCATACCACCAATTAGTTCGTCAGTCTCATCCCAGGTTTTGATTGGTCGAGGATAGAAACACTCGGCGGAAACGATAACCCCTTGCTTTGTAGACAAGGAAACACATCACACACTGTAACGCTTGAAAAACCATCCCTGCAATGTTGCGGAGGAAAAGGTATAAAACTTGAAGTCGATGTTCAATTTTCAGATTTATGGTTTCAACTTTCAGACCTCTGTTTATTCTTACAGAGTAGATAAAGAAGTAGAGTCAACAACAGTTCTCAAGGACAAAAATGTTCAAGTAAATATATATTTTTTATTCCTTTTGTTCAAGTGAGTGACAAAAACATCTACCAGTCTAAAGATTTCACTGAAGAGTAAACAACAGTGAATCTTATCACAGTTTGCGAGCAAGCATGAAAAGCAAAACTCAGATATTCGGGACCATAAGTTAGATGTACACAACGAACGCCAGTAGGCTGTTTCTGGACATCGTTCTACATCGCAGTGGATTTTGTCTGTCTGTAAACGCCACTTTTCTTAAATTACATATTGTGGTGGAAATAGCTACGCTATGCATGACTGATTTAAAACTATTGGAATTTTTTTACTAGTTATCTGTAATCAAATAAATAGAAAACCAATCGTTTGAGGTTGACCACAGACTTTCAACAAATGAATGTATTTACACGCAGATAAAGAGTTTCCATGAGAAGAAAAGACGGCAACTTATTCAAACTATCGAAAAATCCACAATTCTGACAATTCACCGAGATGTTCGCGCAATTTTCCAAAAGTCTTTAGTTAAGAAATGGTATCAAAGATTAAGAACCTTGGGGACTGCTGACATTGGACCATAAAAATCATGTCATTTCTAGGAAAACTGAGTTTAAAAAAAATCTTATACTGTATAAAAACAGCAGTCTGAAGTCAGGGTTATGACGTGACAAATGAGTCGACAGGGCTGTACACTGTAGGCTCCATTGCATTTGATTGGAATCGAACACAAGAGCAGCACTGTAATGTTGTGCCCACATAATGTCAGATGGTCTTACGGGATCTCTGAGTGGAGACTCAAACAACCTCACTGTTATTCCCCTCCAAAACGCTTCGCAAGGATGAAACTATACAAATGACATCGTACAAAGTATTCAGCACACAGCTTCTTGCACAAAGTGATGAGGCCACTTTGCCATTCCCAGTAGATACTGGTTGTTGTTCTGGTAGAATGTCATCATTTCTTCAAGGTCCCTGTTACCATCAACAACCTGGAAAGAAAAAGATGTGACAAATAAAGGTACATGCAATGAGTGACCAAACTACCTTACACGAGTAGGGTACAATTTGGAATCGTGCCTTCTCGAGATTTCTGGGTGTTTTTGTGTGTGTTCCTATGGACTAACTTCCAACAGGGGTGTACGTGGTCTCTGTATTCCTTGTAATTTAGTTAATTAGGTTTGATTTCATAAGGGTATGAGATCAGTTTGACATCTATATATTGTTGTAAAATTCATTAATAATTCATTAGACTAAGGACCAATCTACGGGTAGTATTTGAGTCACATGTATACCTCTCTAAACCCCAATAAAAATTATTAACTTTCATAAAGGTGTCCTGTTCCGCTAATTAGTATGCATTAACTTTGATACAGATCTCTACTGATTAACATTACAAACGCAACAAACACAATCTATTGTTTCATTTCACAAGTAACATAAAATATTCGCGTGAGACCTTTATGGGTTTTAACTGCCCATAAAGGTCTCCTGCTCATATTTTATGTATTACTTAAATTTACATTATCACAACAAACGATTCACAACAATAAAGGCCTATATCGCTGGTTTGCAAGTGACGTCAAGGCAGCCATGTTGGAGGTCAAGAACAATGGCCTTTCTCTACGCTGGGAACTAAATTCTATTTTTATGTAAATTCTTCGAAAAAATTTCAATGGTTTTGAGCTCCAACATGGCCGTCCTGTCACATGGTTGCAAACCAAGAATAGCTTTACTAAAACACCTTCATGAATAAAATAGGACTCATTGTTTTTTTTTCTAACAAGGACTCCCTTTTTAAAGAGGAAAGGCACGAGGATTCACAGGATGTAACAGCTGTCATAATTTTCTTACCATAACTGGGGCAGGAATTGGGAATTTCCCTTGAATCAGCCATTCCTCGTGTCTTTCATGTAATGCAACAAGTAGGTCCTGACAGTGAGAAAAATTTGACAATAGATGAAGCTAGGCTCTAGCAATCAACAAATTTCACAAACTGAAAAAAGGTACATGTAGTTAGTCTGAAATATCTCATTGGGAAGGAAAATCTAGGCCAGCATGGCAGCAGTTGTTGTTTTCAAATTTCATGTTTAGTAGTTGTCATTGATTCATCTCACTTAAACTTCACAGACCATTAATTTTTTGAAGATGCTTGCCTTTGTTACCAATAATAGAATCAGTCAATTTTATTTTAGTGGGCTACACTGACAGTAATGCACTGCTTTACTAACTCAGTAATCACATAACCTACCATCGGAAGAGTTTTTTCTTCAGTTCGACACCTTGCCTTCATTCTTTCCATGCATGTTTCAGGTGATGTCCTCAGGTAAACTACAAAACATAGATATTTTGAAGAGTATTTTCACCTTAAAGAACCTCTTGAATTCGACACCAATTTTCCTAAACACATGCAACCAGTTTCTTATTTAACTGGGACTTACTTATCAAATCCAATTTAGGTTGCTGCCTTTTGGTGATCCACTCAAACCACTCATTATGTACAGAATGCTCTGCCTTTGACATCATTCCACTACAGGAAATAAACAGAAGTAATTACTAAATGTATTCTCTGGGGCTTTTATTTAAGGGCCAAGACCCATGTACTGCAACTTGTGTACAATGTTCTTTGAACACAGTCCCAGCCTTTGAGGAGATATTGAAAAACCTGTCTACCTTGACCTACAATTTTTGTGAGTGCCAGTCAACTGTATTCTATTAAAAAAAACATTAATTACAATTTTGTTTTTGACAGCAGAATTTCTTCCATAAGACATTCATTAAATACCAGTTTTGTTAAATTACATGAATAATCTGTCAGCTGAATTGACAACTTTAGCAGGGCTCCTTAGAACTGAAGGCATATACAAATAATAATACAATGTTAATGAACTAGTCAGGAGAGCACATAACTGGAACCCTAGACACTGAAGAAAGAATCTATGAAAGGGAAAACGAGGGCCGCAAAGCACCTGCAAAGGGTTGACAGAAGAGTAATAACAACCCTTAACTACAAGTAGAGAGTTTCATACCTCTTACAAAGGTTGTGTTCAAAGCAATAGTAGCCACTATAAACGCTTCTCTCAATCATTTTGACTGGAGTCACCTGTTTGAGTATATGGATAGGAAAACAAGCATTTAGACCGGAAAATACTTGTATCTTTTCAGCTGAAATCTGAAATAATTATTGGACTTGTTGGTTAATTTTTGTAACTTTGGATCTACATTGCTTTCACTCAAAGAAAGTCTACTGATTTTCCATTACTTTCCATGAATTTCCAGGACCCAAACCTAAATTCAAGGACTTTCCAGGCCTGGAAAATGAAATTATAAAATTCCATGATTTTCCAGGTTTTCCAGGACCTGTACGAACCCTGCAAGCTAAAACAACATTCTAGCCTAGTACTAATGCAACTGTACCCAACCATGTAGCCCTACAATGTACAAGCATACTGTAAAAGCTCTATTAGGCCCCTCGGGGGTTTATAATTTAATTTGAGACCTCATTAACAGGAGGCTTATTAGAGAGCGGTCCTTACTGTATATTTGTTTCACAACAAACCAACTAGGCCACATGAAGTGGATTCCGTAAGAGGGAATAGGAGGGACTAATTACAAAATCTTATATGGGCCAGTTGGTTTGATAGCAAGCAGGGTGGCCGAGTGGTTGGGGCGCTGGATTTCAATGCAGATGCCCCAGGTTCAAATCCTGCTCTGGCTGCTAGCTGGTGTTGTTCTGGGGAGTCCCTGGTTCACCTCCTCGGCCATCCTTGTAAAATAGCCAACTGGTTTGCCTCCTTCTGGTTAGGATTCTCATCTTGTTATGTTTATTTGAATTATTTGTTTCTGATTGCATAGTTTGTAAGGCACATTTGATCATATCTACATGTTAATTTGCACTATAGAAATATTAATCATTGTTGTTATTATTAATAATAATTATAATAATAATAATATTATTATAATTATTACATCACAAAGGCGAGAAGGGGAAAATTAGAGAGGGGGGGGCTTATAACAAAAACCAATTTCCAAACGTGGGGCTTATTATAGAGGGGGAGTTAATAGAGCTTTTATGCTATTGCCAGCAATATTTTCCATGATGAAAAGACTGATTACACTTCGAGAAGTCTTCAAAAAACTGTATTCGGCCCTAAGATGATAAAACAGACAAAAACATGATTTTATACGTCCCAAATCACGTTTTAAAATAAAAACATACATCCTCCATTTGCCACAACACACCGTGAAAAACATTTAAACATGTAGATGCACCACTCACATGAGGTTTCTTGTGAATTTTCATGAGACTTAGAACAGCATAAGACTCAAATAAGTAGCTCCATCTTTGGCAGTCAGTGTAAAACAACTCCTTTTCATCAATAAAAACAAAAGATAGTCAGATTCAAGTAATAGAAATGATAAACAAATATTTTTGAAGACTTAAAGAATTCAAACATTTCAATTCACAGTTGTAACAATATTGTTATAACTACATGTATTTCAAACTCAGTTGGAGGTTTATAATTATCTGAATGGCAGCTCACTACAGGGTAAATATTATTTGCTGCTGTGACAAAAATAGAAAATTTGAATAACTGAGGGAGGATGGTCAGGAGATGCAGGAGATGAGATATTTTAAGTAGTGACTAGCTGTGTTTTTCAAAAAAAAAAAACTTACTAAAAGGTTTTTTTCACCAACACTTTGCCATTTGGCAACCGGTTCTTCTAGGACCTGTCATCACAAAAAAATATTTTATAAATAAATAAATAAATACATAAAACAAAAATTAAGTGGTTATAATAACACATGTTGTGGTTCAATTTGATCCTTGGTTTAACCATTTTCTCCCTTTGTTATTGGGTATGGTAACATATGGTAATGTATGATAATTAGTTTAAACAAAGGGAGAAAAAATTTAAACCAAGGATAAAATTGAACCACAACAGCTATACACAAAGGGTAAAATACTTTCATAACGTAGAATTCTGGTTGAAGAGGCAGAAGAAACTAGTAGAAGACAAGGCTGAAGATCAGCCAACATTTCCAAATTCCAATTCGTGGGCCACAGGTTTGTTAGTTGAATTACTGTTAAGTGTCACTGTCATTAAGCAAAGTTGATTTTATTTTTATTTTTAAAAGAACATCCTACTCACCTCTACCAAGGGATTTTTTCTGAAAAAGTTCAGCAATGTTGTTTTACCACTTCCAATGTTACCTTCTACAGCAACCTAAAATTACATGTATCATTGAAAGATTGTGATTGTGGGTATAATTTAGCACAAGCAGCTGGATGTACCAGAAAAAGAATGAAAGGAAATGAAAAGTGGTTAATGCAGTGATGTGTGTAGACAAATGACTGGCATGTTGTTGTGGTTAGGAGAACCAGAGTATTTGCCACTCTATTTATTTATGCTAATTGTTTTGCCACACTTTAAAGCACATACAGTACATCACAAGGTATTTATAAAAAATAATGAATGGAGAGAAAACCTTAACAAAAGAAAGAAATTAATTAATAACATGACATAACATACAAATTATTTATTCATGATGCTTAATACGTAAATTAAAGATTTCAAAAATTAATACACAATGAAAAGCAAACACGAGGTCAACCTTAATAAACATTGATAAAGAATAGCAATTCTTTCAACTTTTTTTTGCAAAGAAGCAACAATTAACAATAAAGATCCTTTGCAAAACCTAGTGGCAGCCAGAAATATCATTCCTGAACTTTTACTTTACATACATGATGGGAGATTACACATAACAGTCGTAGAACACAGATAAAACACCAAGAATAGATTCAAATTTTCTCTAACATTATTTTTTAGTGCTGTACCGTAATATTGGTCTTTGGTGCTTCCTCCACCACTGGATAATCGGTTTCCATGGATTCTGGTTGACTTATGCCCAGCATGTTTTCACAGCACTCAACACAATACAAGAACAAGGCACCTGTTAAAGACAAAATTATGTACCCCTCACGTCAAAGCTTATCAAAAAATTCTTAAGCTGTTAATTGTGAGACACAGTTTTGGACCATCTTCTTCACTGAGGTTGCATAAATATGATGTTTTCAGCTTCAAATTTAGCACAATGAAAGCAAAGGCTTGAGTTCTTTCTATTGTACACTGTATGTTTCATAATAAAGATAATCCAGTTTTTTACTATCATTTCTAAACACATGAATTCAACCATGTGTAAATAATGCGTTCCAGTAAAGACACAACAAAAGAAGGATTTGGAAGAAAGGGAGAATCAAGCAACCATGAAGAGGTCCCTTAAAATATGCAGTACATAGATGCTGACACAAAATAGGATTAATGGGGATCAATCTCTAAAACAGATAATATTGTTGATGGTTATGCAAGGAACAAAAATGCTACTCTTGAAAGAAAATGGATATATGTTGTAAAAGTGGTTTTTGATATTGTAACTTTTACAAAAATATAATTTCACAACATTTTGCATTTATTAAGCCCTGGCCAAACTATCGAACAAAGTTTGATTCAACATTCAAACTTTGCTGGATCCAACATTGTTCAACCATTTGGCCGCCCATGTTGGAGGATGTTCGTCCAACAATTTTTGCTCGATCAAGGGTTGGATAGAGTTTGCTTTTGATCAAACATTACTCCCAACAATTTGGCTTGACTAAAAATGTTGCAGTGTTTTGTCGCCTTTCCAACAAAGTTGTATCCTGAAGCGAGTCACGTTCTCTCTGCTAGCCAATCAATAATTGCTGTATTGGTGCTCTCTTTGCAGATGTCCAGTTCAATAGCTGGTTTAAAATTTCTGGGAACTTATCCAGGCTTATTCTCATCATCTCCTTAAACGCGGGTGTATCTTGCAATAACGACTGTACAATGTTATGGAACAAACTTTTTTCAGCTCATTCCCTCAACCATTCCATGGTTTTTCCCCACTTGACACCATCACTTACACTGTACACCATCCTCGAACAGCTCTGGTACCGTAAACATTAACACCAGCACTATAGAAGTAATTTTCGTTTCCGTGTTAGCACTATGTTTTAAGTTAAATTTAGTGCCAACTTGTACCGGTAACTTACAAGTTTCGTCTAGCTCTCAATATTCACATCCAACAAAGTTGGAAAAGGGATCCAACTTTGTTCGATAGCATGGCCAGGGCTTTACACTGTTGGATGGTACCATTTTCAATGTCATTTGAGTTAAGCATTTTTCTGTTCTAGTCGACTGATTTTGCAAAATATAGTTGTCTCAAAACATCTTGGAAGCATGGCCAAACAGTTAATACATGTTTCCATAGTGACCACAATGGTAGAACTTTACATTAATTAGAACCTCCTTTAAATATTTAAGCTTGCATTTTGAACAGTAAATTACATGTTATTTCCGTTTCGGGGTTAGTTTCTAGAGGAACAATGGGTTAGTTACTGGACCTGTGAGCAAGTGAAATCGAACGTTTGCACTGTCTTGGCGGCAGTTTTAGACCAGCATGCCAGCCAAACAATCATTTTATATTTCTAAAGTGATGGATATGCGGAATGACCGTTTCAGCCCTATCATTTGAAAATACCTGGGACAATTATTGCATGTTGATCAGTGCGCCATTCTTGGCATTTTAAAGAAAAGAAACCGATAAACAAACAGCCCTCTAATTAGGCAGCTTACGTAGCAAGCTTGAAGTTCACTTCAACTTCTTTATTATTAGGGCCATTTATACGGGAGGAAATAAGACGCGTCTTATCTAAGATGCGACTTAAATAGGACGCGAACTGTACCGTTTATACCTTCGCGTCCTACATAAGACGCGAAGGTCTCGTATAAATGGTTCGCGTCTTATTTTTGATACAGCCTCGCTTACCCGCCAAGATGGAGCGCTGTAGCAAGAAACAAAAGCGTGCTGTCCTGTTATTTTAAGAAGAGACTTTCTCAGAGATTTTTTTCTTATGAAGACCACGCCGTAGCATATAAAGAAATCAAAAGTAATCCGAGAAGAGTCGGAAGTAAGCGATATACGGATTGGTGCGACTGATGGCAGGTTAAAGAAGGAAGTTGCTGAATTCACTTTTGGCTCTCCCGGCCATCTTTTGCAAAGCTTTGCAAACAATTACGCTATCTAATCAGAAGACAAGCTCATGTTGCTGTTGTTTTTATGCAAGCGCACTTGCAGTTCACGTCTTATTTAGGACGCGAAACCATTTATACGAGGAAGTTCACGTCTTAATTAAGACGCGGACAAAATAGGGCCATTTATACGGGAGAAAATAAGACGCGTCTTATGTAAGACGCGACTTAAATAAGACGCGAACTGATCGTATAAATGGTACAAAATAAGCGTTCGCGTCTTATTTAAGAACAACTGAAAACCCTGTTCTAAGATAAGACGCGTCTTAAGCCCTGGTCAAACGGCGCATGATAGTCGATGATAGTTGATTCTCTCCAAACTATCATCAACTATCACCAACTATCATTCACATGGTCAAACGGCGCATGATAGTCGATGATAGTTGATGATAGTTCACCGGCAGTCGCGCGAGCAAAGGTCACGCGAGCAGCTAGTTCCAGGCTCTTTCCGCATAAAATGTGAGCACTAAAATGGCTTCGCGAGAGACAAACTTGTAGAAGTATGAATTTATCGCGACGAAAGAGGGCGGCAGCTTGTTTAATAGTAATCGATTTGTTGGAGGGATGCGGTGTCTCTTCTAATTCTTGCGAGTTGACACTTTCTTCAGAAGATATCTTTCCTATGTTATCTTGGTCTTCAATGTTTTCGTTGTCATGATTATCATCTTGGATGTAAACACGTATTTCTGAAGCTGCATTTTAAACGAGCCCGCCGATTTTCGGGGAAAACAGCTGACCAAAAACTATCATGAACTATCACACGCGTGGTCAAACGAGAAAAACTATCATCGACTATCATGAAGAATTTGAACACGTTCAAAATGAATGATAGTTGATGATAGTCGATGATAGTGCATGATAGTTGGTGGTCAAACGGAAGCGCGCGCTTCAACTATCATCGACTATCATCAACTATCATCGACTATCATGCGCCGTTTGACCAGGGCTTTATGTAAGACGCGACTTAAATAAGACGCGAACGCTTATTTTGTACCATTTATACGATCAGTTCGCGTCTTATTTAAGTCGCGTCTTATTTTCTCCCGTATAAATGGCCCTATTATGCACTATTTACATCAATTACAACTTGTTAATACTATAATACTTGAAAGGGAAAGTTTCACCCCACAACACAAATAGCAAATGGCCCTGTATTCTGAAGTTTACCCAGTGATGTTGGAGCAAACGATCATCCAAATTAAATATTACTATTGAAACATTTAAGACTTTCCACTCACCTTTTCACTCCAGACAAAAACAACCACGGCAAATATGGCGGCATTAGAGAGATTTAGCACCACGTTCACGTGAAACGTGAGCGGCAAGAGTGACCACGTGACCACGATTTTCCCGCCATTTTTCACGTTTGCCGGTTGAGCTTTGCCGTTTCTACGTGAAAATAAGCTGTTTCGCGTTTGCCGCGTACGTAAGATTTTCTTGCCTTTTTCTCTCACAGAGTAGAAGTTAACTGCCGGAAAGAAGTACACCAAAACTATTTCCTGTAAGTCATACAAGGGCAGATGAAGTTTCATGTTTAAAATCCTTCAAATGCAGCACATTTCTTCAGCAGACAGCTGCAAGATTAGTCACGTTGACTCATGAGACGGCTTCATCGAAACTCGATGAAGAAAACATCGCTTTCATTTGCATAGTGGTTTTTCCTAAAATGTCTAAGAAGACTTCGTGTTTTTTTTTTCTTTTGCTAACTTAACACACAAGATTAACTATGGAGTCACTCCTTCTATTGTATCAGAAAGAACTTGAAGAACTACAACATGGCGCCATTTCGATGGCCCAAAGTCGAACATGACATCGCCTTGTGCAAGGAGTATATCGACTACCGACCAAAGAAACACGAGGACTGGGAGTGCTTGGCAACTACGCTTTCTTCGTTATTTGATTTAAATGAACCACTGAAGGCCAGAGGCTGCCGAGAGCACCTAGATCTGCTAATTAAAAAATACAAAGCGGAGGAAAGGAAGACCTTGAAAAGGTAAGCTTACGGAACTTTCAAACCAAGCTTCAGCTTTTTATTAAGACTAGGGCTGTATTTATCGAACTTGAATACTTGCCAGATGCCAAGGACGACTTTGGGTAGACCGTTTTTTGCCTTGTAGAATGCTGAAGGCCATTTTTTGGCAGAGGGCTAATCCTTTTTTCTCTGTTTTGCACGTTTTGAAAGTGATTTACGAAAACTTTCTATGCAGTCAAGTTACTGCACTGAAACGACTTAATAAATCACCAAGAAACAATAATTTTTTATAAGCTGTGAACTTGTCTTATTCTTGTTTGTTTTCTTTCTTTCATATGCAAATTTGTTCCAATTCTTTACATTACGCTTAAGCTTACTTGTAATGTGAAAAGTTCTCGAAATGGGCTGTGCTTTTTTTGTTCTTTCCAAGATCTGGCACAGAGGAGGAGTACAGTGAACTAACGCAGTTACTCGAAGACATATCAAGTTATGTCGCTGACAACAGTATCGGTCAAAATGATGAGCAGGGGAAAAAAAAGAAAGAAGAACAAGACAAAATGAAGGGTATGGAGATGCGCAAGGCAGCCATGGAAACACACTCAAGTGAGTTACAACTATTTTACTATTGTCAAATTTAAATTAAAAGAAACACTTCTTATTAAACCTGGATCGCTTACTTACATGTACTTTGCAAAATTCGAAGGATCCTGCTGTTGTCAAGGATCCCTCTAAGATCAATTTGCCCTTTGATCCCACCTAGCTGTGCTCACGTGGAATCCCACGAAACTAAGATAGATCCTGCCTGAATAATAAATGTGAGCATCACCAAAGCAAGGTAGGACCCTGAGAGAGATCTCATCTGTGGAACAAAGGGGTGTCTTGTAACCCAGGGTAGTGGGATGCAAACTTTGATTCCCCTTAACTCCTGCATGAGCTGGGTATCCTAGGTGGGATTGGCTCAGGATTTAACTTATGCAACACATGAGTGTTTGTGAAACTAAACTGATCCACACTACTGCCTTTCATAGAAACGAAATTCAAAGAGAATGATGAGGATGAAAGCACAGATGAAAGTTTATTCAACGGTAAGACTATTGTAGGTATACATACTATGACAAGCATTAAATTCTCAGACTAGCTTACAGTTATATTCAACAGACTATTTGATGCTAACATAAGGTACAATGTACTTGTTTATTCAGTACAGTCAAGCAAAATACAAACTCAGTCTTACTAGCATATCACACAACTCAAACAGTTATACTGTTTTCTCAAGTTTATACAATGCATAGATGCCTTATGAGCAACTCACGTTTCCATCTGTACTTGTAAAGTCACCCCAACAAAAGTTATTATACACATGACCACTTCCCCACTTCACTTAATGGGCCCTTTGCAGGATGTCAGTCAAGTGGTACAAAAACACCATGTTTTTAAATGATGTAAGCTCTTTGTTTGTCTAGTCCCAGTGGGTTGCTTGTGTGTCAGCATGGCGTTTTTGTACCTTGTGCCTGACATCCTGCAAAGAGCCCATTTGGTAACTATGAAATAATTTTAACCAATAGTGTATTTATAATTTTCTTGATATGCAAGTTGAGTGAAATATTCACACACCTTGTTTATTCCAATTGATCAAGCGCCCTTTACAAGACTACTTGCTAAATAAAATACACTTTTACTGAATGAGTAAAATTAACATTACTCCACTCCTAACTTACAGGAGTCCAAACAAAGAAATCCACAAAAAGAGTTGGAACGAGTCAGATGCTGGATTACCTCAGTCAAAAGCACAGTGATAATTTGAGCATAAGGGAAAAAAAGTTGGAATTAGAGGAAAGAAGATTAGAGCTAGAGGAAAAGAAGATAAAATTGGAGCAAATGAAATGGGAAGCAATGCTCCAATCACAGAAGTAAAAAACAAATTATTTTAGACAACTTGTTTGTCTCTAGTTGTACAATAATGTTTCTTGTCATAAGATAATGTGACACTTGTACAGTGTATATTAGGCCGTCTCCCTTTTTTCTCCATTTACCTGTCGATTCAGAAGTTGAGTAAGTATTACGTTTTTTGGTTGGTTGCTAAGAAAAATAAGAAAGGCCAAGAATAAGGAACCAGCAGTGCACATGATATCCCTTTGCAAGCATTATGGTCTTGAAGTTTAGAAAAGAAATGTTTTTATTAGTCACAACTTGGTGAAGGATAAATCAATTTGTATAAATTCAGCTACATGTACCAAAGACAACCTCACTTCGTGCACATGCTCATTACACCTGAATCAGCTGGATGTTGGTGAATGGGATAAAAAAAGGAGATGGCCTTTCAAAATATTTACAATATATTTTTTTGAAGCTCACATTTTCATTGCTTAGACATGGAAGGTGGCCATATAAAGGTCATGGGGTAGCTTGATCATGCTATACATGTATCTTTACAGTTGTTTAATTAAATTACCACATTAACCATGAGGTGTCAGTAAGGACAAAATTTATCACTGTCACTTGCTACCCACTTCATAAACTTGCAGAAATGGAACACATTTAATGTAGCTGTCTTCATCAGCAGTGTAACAGTTGTTGTTGGTGGTTCTTTTTTTGTTAACAAAAGTTATGTTTCCTGTTGATCGATTGTCCACACAATGTGTTATCTGACAAGTACTGGTAACAGGACTGAGGGGAGTACAATTCAGGGAGTAATTGGGTGAGTGATTTCAAATCCACCGAGTGCATAGCGCAAGGCTGATTTGAAATTACGAGCATGATTACCCCTGAATTGTACGACATGAAGTCCGATTACCAATTATTGTAATTGTGTCAATAACAAAATGCGAAAAACTCTAGAGGTCAATTTTCTAAATTGTAAAACACATTGTACAAAATAACGAATGGAAGTGGTTGCTATTTTACAAAGCACGAAGATTGACAACTGACACAACGTGGCAACTACTGTTCAACATACCCAGATAAGGTAACTGTCCGATTTGGCCTGTCCGATTGCGGGTGTTTGTAATTGGACAGCTCAAATCGGACAGTTTGGACTTGAAGCAGCCAATTAAGACACAAATAAAGGCTGTTAAGAACCAATCACATTTGAGCAGTTTGCTATTGACACAATTAAGCATGAAATAACATATTTTGCTTAATTATGTAACTTTTCTTTTCTCATTATTAGTAAAACGAAAACATAATTGTATCATAAAATAACAATTAGGATACAGCCTTTCAAAACAAGATACTGGTACCTCATGGAGGTTCTGTTAACACACATGATGAACACCCCTGATACTTTTATATGGGAGTTCCCACACTTCTTTGCTTTTAGGGGTTTTATAAGTACATGTTAAATTTAAGTCTTCTTAAAGACACTAACAGTACATTAAAGAGAAAAGGATTTGAAATGATTTTAAAAATTGTTCAAGTATGTTTCTAGCACTGGAGGATCCAAGTTGAAAAACTGTCCAGTCTGTGAGCCATATAAGCAGGTGTGACAATTGGCAAGTAAAGCAGCTACTTTGTAGAGTTTGGCAACAGGCTGTAAAAGAACTTTTAGGTTTTTAGAAAAATCAAGAAATGCAAAATATTGAGCAATCTTCCCATAACCCCACTCAACACACGTTCTTACTGCACTCATATCAGCATTGAAACACTGTTCTGCTTGTGAAAGGTGAGCACCTCTGAATGGGGCTAAAATGTGCCTTCTAATGGGATAGGCAGGATCCCCATACAGGACAAACACATCCCCACTGGGTTTGGTCATCCTTTGCTCCAACTTTTCAAGTAATCCACTTTCACACAGCATGAAGGCATCATGTTGGTGCCCCTCAAATGGTCCAAATAAGTGGCAGATGATTCCATTTGGTGCTACCACTGACTAAAAAAAATGGATAACTTTACCTTAATAATGTCATTGTACTGGGCCATTAGTAACAGTGATTAGTGCAATGATGTTAAATTATGGAAAACACATCTTGCATGAATTTTGGCTCAGTTTTACCAGTTGTCTACCACGGGTTCACAGTCTGAGTAACATCACATTAAAATTACAGTTAGAGTCACACCTGGAATTTTAGGCAATGTGTTCGCTTGTGACCTGAGAACATAATTCTTTGATTACGAACTGGCCTACAGATGGGCCGTGCTGTGCCATCAATAAATGCCCAGCAATTCCTCAGAGGGGCTCCTTTCTCATATACTGCTCATAAAAAGGATTCTGGGTCAAGCCAAGCAAGGTCTAGCTGGTCAAGTAGATAGCCAAACCTCTCGTGGATATCACAAAGAACCTAAAATCAAAGGACATTACAATTACCTTCACTAATTCCTTGAAACTGGCAATAAATCAGGGACTGGCAGGGATGATCAAGCAACATATATTGACACAAGAGAGACACAATATACCGGTAATTATTGGTATACTGCATGGTGTGGTCCTGCAGGTTATAAGTTAGAACAACTTAAGGTAGATTAAATATACCAGGTACTGGCCTTCTTGTACAATGCAATATACCAAGTTCATTTCTTAAACTTTCAAAACACTATTTTCTCTTGCTTTAATTTTCATCCAAGATAATTAATGATACTACTAATAATAATAACCTTTATTTGTAAACCCTTGGTAGTGTTTATAGCACAAAGGCTAGTGGGGCTGAGCAAATACAGAAACAAAGTCAAATTAAATCAACTGAACTGAAATCAAATAAATGTTGGTTTTTGGGGAGAGGGGAAAACCGGAGTACCCGGAGAAAAACCTCTCGGAGCAGAGTAGAGAACCAACAAACTCAGCCCACTTATGACACCAAGTCTGGGAATCGAACCTGGGACACACTGGTGGAAGGCGAGTGCTCTCACCACTATGCCAACCCTGCTCCCCAATGGAAATGAAGTTTGTTTTACAGCACTTCAGAGAAAAGGAAGGGGCTTATGACAACCTATCTCCCAGGAAAGTATTCAATGTCAGTAGTAATTCTTGTAATAGGAACAAAAACAGTATACCTCGTTGAATATTAAGCAGAGTTCAGTTTCCTGCCTTCCAAACAAGTGCACCAAATCACACCATCTGTTTGGATATGTCAGCCTCCTTAAAAGGATTGTCAGTCCTTCAAGTCCAGAACACACTGTCCGTTGTTTACACAGTCACATATGTCTCTGGAAGCTGTAGGGCAGCAGCAAGTCTTGTGAAGTCATTCTTCCTAAACCTGAAAGACAAGGTCACTGCCATCAGCCATTTCAATAACATTATTTTGGATTCAAAGTGCTTTTAAAATACATGTTTAGATGCGAGTTGTACATTCCCTCATAAAATACTGCCATAATATCAAGACTAATGAAGATACCCAAACAAGAATAATAATAATAATAATAATAATAATAATAATAATAATAATAATAATACTAATAATAATAATAATAATAATAATAATAATAATATTTATCCAGGGAGCCCACTCGCCTTGGTGGTTTTCAGTGGGGCCCTGCTAGGGGGCCCTGCAAGTAATAATATAAAAGTCTGCATTAACACTACTTAGCTGTTGCACCTCCTTCAGACTTGTGCCGGTTTGATTAATCAAATGAAGAATGATCCTCACAGTAGTGCTAACAATTCCTCCTCCCCTGGAGATGCACCTTGGAACTTTTAGTGGGAGTATACTTCCCAGCTCTCTTAACCCTGGCTGAACTATGTAATTTTCCAATACTCATTGACACCACTTAAATCCGCACCAATGTTTAGGCCTGTTCTCCAGCAAAATGGTTAACTCCGAACCAGACAGCTCGGGCATTATTTACCCTGCAATGTCCAAACGGAAAGATCATGCATGGCTATTTTCTAATGCTTTGATTTTCGTGTACGATCGGCGAATTTCAATCCAACAAATGTTTTTAAGTTATATATAAACATGGGCCGGAGTCAAGTTTGTTGCACTGCATTTCGCAATAAATCAAGTTGAAAAGGAAACAAAGAGACTATCCATTCCACTCACAATACGGTTTTGTAGTCATCGAGTCCTTAAAAAAATAAAAAAGCACTCATGAAATTTGAAACATGAAACGTGTAAGAAATTTCCGGTTCTTGCCCTTCCCGCGCGCCATCTTTCAATTCGTAAGTGTTATATAACTTTACATGAGACCGGAGCTAAACTTTACCTGAATAAACTTTCAAAGCTGTCTTCACTGATGTCCTCGAAGTGTAAAAGGGTGCCGAGGTCTTTTTTGGGTCCAACTGTTGCCAATAAAAGCATCTCGAGGTCATCATCATCGCTAGAAATATCGCTGTCGCTGTCACTAGTGTCATCTTCCGCTATCATAACCTCCAGTATTTCACGAATTTCGCGCCTGTAAACGAGATTAAGATATATGAGTAAATTTTTTTTTTCAAATGAGAATCCAAAAAAAACCATTTTAAAGTTTTGCCATTTATAAGATTGTAACAAGTGAGAAGTACTTACCGTCTTTTAGCCGCCATTTTGTAATGTTGCAGATTTCCAGTGTTTACTAGTTCCAGTCCATTCCGAGGTGACGTGGCTCACGCGAAGCTAAAGTCGTAAGGTTCACTCTATTTCACGTGAAACGTGAAACGGCAAGCTGGCGTTTGACGTTTCACGTGAACGCGGTGCTAAATCTCTCTATTGAAATTCAAAACGTGGCGCGAAAATAATGGCCGAGAGGAGCTTGGAACGAGAGTAAACATAACGGTCGCCCCAGACCTCCAATAAGAAAGACCCCTGCTATAGGTTTCTGACCATTGTCATTATTTGACTTATTTTGAAACAAGTAGACTGTTTACTGAAAAAGCCTGGTAGTAGACCAGTTGACATAGACGATTTTTTTTTATATTAGAAACAATTTTTTTGTTTTTGTAAAAGAATTGATTTGCCCCATGACTTATCATCCCAAATCTCCGTAAATAGTAAGTGGGGCTGGACAGAAATTCTCAAAATCCTTCCGGAGAAAAAGTTGACTGAATTTTAATTTAGAAATAATTAAAACATACCTAGTTCCTAAATTTGAGGGAAAAAATAATGTTGTGATGAAAACGGGTAAAGCGAAGCAACAAATAACATAATGCAACAACCCTGTGCTGTTGCGCAAATCTGTTGTCTGTAAAGCATGATGAGAAAACGAGATTTCTTTTTAGTTTCCTGTTGTCATTGCATGAGGTGTTACTCGATAGTTTCTCGTAGTCATGTGAAAATCACATTTTCCATCGGGGGAGTGGGGGAGGGGGGTCCTGCGCTCGTTTCACGGACATCAAAAACTTCCATGTTCACGTTTCTTGGAAATTACAAAGCAAAAAAAAAGTCACAGATGACAGATTTTATTTCGCATTGGCACTGGTCACAAAAAAATCAAAAACACTTAATCCCGTATCACGCCGTAACCCTTTCCCCCCATCTTCCACTGAGGGCGTTTCATGGGAGCCTACTAATTAGCCAGCTGTTGTCCTCAAGGAAAGGTAAGGGAAAATCTTTGTTTACACGGTATTTCCTTCAGGACTAAACAACCTAACCAAATTAAGATTGTAAATAACGATTACAATAAAAGAAATGATAAAAACCTGCTTTACAAGGAAGCCGTGTATAAAAGCAAAATAAGACTATCGAATATTCAAGGGCAAACTATTCCACATTACAGCTCCGCTGAAGGACAGATTTTTTTTACAATAATTAGTACGGGTCTGTGGGATAGCAAGCGGACCGTCACTATCTCTCAGGTTATAAGTTGACATGGAGATGGGCTTTATGTGAAAAATGTGTATCCATATACTTCCGATCTCGGTTTTTCTCTCGAACATAACGGTAATTTCTGAAGCTTATCCGACGACGGTATTAAACCATACAATAAAGCGCAGAGAGAGAATCATAGAACTAAACCAATTTAAAAAATGTCAGAAAACAGGTAAACAAAGTAACAAATTCAGTAAACGTTTAAAATTGTCCTTCAGTAGCATTTCGGTGAAATAGATTAATACGATTGAGGCCTTGAGCTTCTGTTACTTTTAATTCAAAGCTTTCGTCGTTCTATGGCATCGTCAGGGAATGTGAAGAAAATATTCGATTGTGCGAAAAGCGGTGTAGGTGACGCGAGTAATTTGAATGTAAGACAATGAGTGTAAACATGACGATGGTAAATATGGTCTTTATTATACATTCAAATTATTCGCGTCACATACACCGCTTTTCGCACAATCGAATATTTTCCTTTCTTTTCATTCCCTGACGATGCCGTAGAACGGCGAAAGCTTGGAATTAAAAGTAACAGTAGCTTAAGGTAATTCCCATGAAAATGACGTACTATCCAGATTTTTTTTAAACTTGGCACAATTGATAGTCAAACATAGGACATTGAAAAAATACAATAAAAAGATGGGGTCACCGTACTTGTTTTCGCCCTGTATGCCCGTTATTCTAAGTGATTTTACCGTAGATGTGCGAGAAATGTTCGAAACTTGAGCAACCCAAACAAATTGTTATTATGTAGCAAAAACTATGAATAGTTAAACCTGGAGCTTAATTGTTTTTCTGGGCTATAATCGTTCAGTATAGTAATAATAATAATAATGATAATAATAATGATAATAATAAATAATAATAATAATAATAATAATAATAATAATAATAATAATAATAATAATAACAAGTAAGTTTTAGTGTCGGATAACTTTAGATTGTTTATTAGATTTTTATCTTTTATTGTATATTTTTTAAATCAGTAGTTTTCTTTTAATAGTTCCTTCAGACTACATAGGTTACGCTGTGCGCCCTGTTTTATCGTTTTAGCATCCATAAGTTTGTCAACTGCCATTATATCAACTTTATTTTTGTGTCAAAGTACTTTAGCATACCTGCTAATTGGAGACACAATAACACACATTGTTCCTCCAACAAATGTTTTACCACAATGTAGCCGGAGCTTTACATGATAGTTTCTCGAAGTCATGTGAAAATCCCACTTTCAATTGAGAGTTGCACGAGAACCGACTTAGCCAGATATTGTCCCAAAAAGGAAGTTTATGGAACCAATAAAATGTCACGTGATTAAAGACAATCGTCAAAGATACCTATTCTTGAACTATAAACCACTTTTTGTTCGTTTGAAAAATTTGATTTGTTCTGCAGGACCTGGAAGGTTGGTCGCAAAAAACCTACTTGCGGCGGTATGCCAGGGCGAAACAGCTAAATCTAAATGAGGCAATTTTTATGCCAAAACAACGAAATAAACTCCGACACTGCCTCTTTAATGCAGTTTGACAAGGATCAGCTCCATCAGAGATCAACACCTCCCATCTAAGAGACTTAAAAGACGTTATGCACTCAATCTTTCAAAATCTAATCTTTATTAAGATAAAATGTCTTAATTTTATTTTCATTGAGTTAATATATAAAACTTCACTACACTGTAACGTAATATGAATAGCATCCTGAAGAGATAATGGCCGCTATTATACTAAAGACGCATAATCCGTCTGGGACGAACTTCGACAAACGTTTCTTCTGCGTCTGTTAAGTTCGACTAGATAAAGACGCATTATGCGTCTAGACGAACTATCTCATTTAGTGCGTCTTTCAAGATAGTTCGTCTGGACGCATTATACGTGTCAGTGTGTCCGTTTTTATACTAGGCGAACTAAACAAACGCCGAACAAACGTTTGTCCAAGTTCGTCCCAGACGGATTATGCGTCTCATGTAGTTCGTCCCGTCTTTACACTAGTGGGATAAAATGACAGACGCATAATTCGTCTGGACGGATAATTAATGCGTCTCTAGTATAAAAAGGGCCAATGCCACAAAAAACTAATAATTTTTGAAAAGATAATAATTATCAAAATACACATAAATTATTATCATGATTTGGTGGGTGAGATATTCCCCAAAATATGTCACTCTCTGATCTCACCTAACATACCTTTCTTATTTTGGCCTAGCTAGTTCTGACCCAATTGGAATTACAAGGTAATACCAGAAGGGCTTGTATGGAGTAGTCAGAGCATAATACCTCATTCTCAAATCAGACTTGTACTGGAGCATGCAAATCTCTGACAGGTGATATACATTTTTCATCATGCTCTTTTTAAAGATCTAGAAGAAAAATGTCATCAAGCTTATTATGTGATGTCACCCCTACGACTCTGAATAACAGTGCTAAAGTGTTTGCTCAAACATAGTGTTTACGGGTGCTGCTCAATCCATAAAAATATATATTTGTCAAATATGTGCTCTTCTATTCAAACTCTATAATAATGTCATTGTATTTTTAATTGTGGTATGTTGAAAGGAACTTGGTCTGTGTGCAAACACCTATATCATGTGACTTAATTTATTCTGCACCACTGTACAGCAGTTGACCAGCCTGTGCTTATAATAATAATGGTTAATAATAATAATAATTAATAATAATAATAATAATAATAATAATAATACTTTAAGAAAACTGTTTGGGACCTTGTGATTCACCTGGCCAAACTATGGGAACTGTGGGTAATGATATTGTCAAATAATGTAGATTTAGATTTTGATTAAGTTTGCAATGATACAATGTGACTATCAAAGTGATGCTGCTGCCCACAAACCTTCTTGTAAGAGTAGTATTGAATCACAACTATTGTATAAAAATTATGGTCTGGTAGGCACCTTAAAAAAGACTGAGTCAATACTTATCAACTCCAATGACATTAAGTCAGCAATAAATATTTATACAAAGCTGATGTAAGGTAGTAGCTTTTAACAGAGTAGGTGGAAGCAATTTTCATTGTTCGAGAATTCATTACAATTGTAGCAAAGTTGCATAAGATAGCAATTTAGCTAAAAACGTATAATACTTCATAAGAAAAAATACAAAATAGCATCTACACGAGTCCAAAGCAATACCAATATAAAAAGTTCTATAAGTCTTTGAGTATCATTCTGTTTTTGAGGCACTTATGCCAAGGAGGACTTGACTGTTTGTTTCATAGAAATGGAACATTTCTTGCAAGCTTTGATTGCCATCTACCACCTGAAAAGAATGTAAACAAGAGCTGAAAGGAGCCAGGAAAAAGGAAGTTGAGGGGCACACCCTTTAAATTAATAGCTAAAAGTACACGGTTCCATTATACTTCCTTTAACACCCTTACACAAAAATATACAAGTACCCACCTACCCATCTTACATCAAGATCAATAGTACAGTGAACAAATTCAACCGTTTAAATAAAAATATTTCAAATTCAAGTTTCTTCCACAAGTGGTAACTGGCTTATTTATTGGTAGAAAACTCAACTGGCTATGGTAATAGTCTGCACAATGGCAGGTTTTTTTTTTTCATGTACATTAGCAAAGCATATAACTTTTAGTTTAAACTCTACATTTGCAACAAGGAAGGTTTTGTGGCAAGTTACTGCACAACGTTTTCCCCAAATCAGAGAATTTTATAACATTCTGTTAAACTTACTTGTAAGCCAGTGGAGCCAAAAAAGCATAAAAACCTTTGCATTATGCTGATAGTAATGAATATAAGATCAATACCGTTCATAATGTAAGTGAAGTAGGCTTACTGTACTTACCACCACTGGGGCAGGAACATGAAATTTGTCCTTCTTTATAAGCCAGTCTTCATACCTCTCATGTAACGAATTTAACAGCTCCTTAAACAAAAAGAAAATTGACAATACAAATTAATCAAATTGTCACAACTAATACTGAATTCATTTGGAGGGTTTCACTCACCATTGAAACTGAGGTCTCTTCATTTCTGCTTCTCTTCTTTATTCTCTCCAAGCATTTCTCTGGTGATGTTCTTAGGTATACTACAACAGTTTACAAATGAAAACACACTAGAGTTTATACAAAAAAGAAGGTGGGGGGGGGGGGGGGGAAGCATTCGATGGAATCAAGTGTAAAACAAGTTTTAGCAATGAGAGCTCTAATTAAAAATACAAGTTCACGTCTTTGTTGGTATACTACTGTACACACACACACTACAAGGTCTGGTCATCCACATGGTGTAAGTTCACAAAACTTGTTGAGATATCACTTAAATGACACTGTGCTCTGACTAGTAGATTAGTAAAAAAGACTTGGGTGCACCCTGTTTACATTCTAGACAACACTAAAAAAAAATGGAAGCAATTGCTGGTACAGACCTATCAAGTCTATCTGAGGCTTCTCGTGAGACATGAGGTATTCAAACCACTCCTGGAAAACAGTGTACTCTACTGTAGACAGTGTTCCGCTGTGAATAAAGAATAGATGCAAGCATGGAGAGTTAAGACAGTACTCTGTTTAACAAACTGTACTCTAGCTGATAATGCACTACTTATCAATGATAAGTGAGCCAAACAACTGGAGACTGCACTAAATAATGCACTATTTAATGTTTTCTGGATAGTGTGAAGGCAAATTCCTGACTGCTTGACACTCAGAATAATAAATTCAATAATTACAATCTACGTAACTCCTCACCCCATTCCAATGTTAAATTCCATATTTTCTTCAACAAAAAAAAATTATTCTGAATGTCCTAAATGGTCATTTTGCATTTTGACTCCATGTTTGCTCAAATGAACTAGTGGCTTCAATCTTTAAGTGATACATGTAAATTTGTATATGTATTTTTCAGATTCAATGAAACCAAGGGGAATTAAGCTTAAATTTGATGATGGATGGTCAATCAAGAAAGCAGTTACTGTATTGTAGTAAGTGCGATACAAAGAGACAAAAACAATGTCAACTTTTTGACACCCCTTTACCTTTGGTGAAGATTCTCCATAAAACAATATCTTGCACTGTAAGCACTTCTTTCTAGTAGCCTCACAGGTGAAGTCTAGGAATGAAATCAAGGTTGGATTGAGCAAAAGCACACCAGAGAATGCTGAGTCACATACAGGTATTCAGTAGCAGGCCTTGTGAATAAGTCCTGAGAATTCACTACATATAACAAAACAATACTAACAGTACAATACATTATATTAGACAAAAATACAATATACCTGTATTAGAGTTGTCAGTTGTTGTTTGGTGGTGCTACAAAAACTAAAGATTCAAAATGCTATATGTTTGCCAAAATACTTAATCTAATTTAAACTGATTTATGCTTAATGTTACACTGTAACTTTCAAATACTGAGACACTAATACAGTTGTACTTGCAAATACGAAAATATCAAACCTGATGGTTATGAGGTATAATTATATACCTCCCATATCCTCTATGAATAATGAGATATTTTAATAGAATTGCCAGTACACAATAAAATCCTCCCCAATGTGCAGTCAAACTATACTCTATGCTAAAATCAAATTTCTTTTATGGCTTATTGGTGGTGTCTTTTTTATCCATTACTTTTAATAATTTCTGACTTTGAAAAACAATCTACCTAGTGAAAGAGATGACTTAATTCACCTGTACTTAGACCAGAAGGTTTTCTCTTACAGCAAAATACAGTAAGCGTCGCACAATACCTGAGGTCTGTGGTGTATTTCCATCATTGTAAGAAGGACATATGACTCAAACAAGTAACTCCACCTCTTAGGATCGCTGTACATGAGATCCTAAAGAATATTACAAAAAATAGCAGAACTCTATGTTCAATCAACAACCTTTTAAAGTTGTGCACTTTCTGGCTTGAAAGATTTATGAAAAGTGTTTTACTGTTGGTAAATAAAAGACTCAGGGGCAGCTGTACATGTAGCAAGGTTTTACTAATTTTGAAGAATTTTGTCAGAGCTAAAGTAAAACAAAATAGGAGACCATAAAAGAAAATGTTTGTAAGCACTTATAAGTACACAAAGTAACCAGCTTCTTGACTCCAAGGGATTACTTACCAGAGTATTGGCACTATCAACATTCTGCCATTTTTTCACTGGTTCTTCAATTACCTAGAAGAAAGAAACAAAGAGAAATGGCTTAAAGTGGAACTAAAAAACACCAGTAGCAGTGCATAAAGAACTTTCTCCATCGTGAACTAACTCCCAACTCCCCTTCCTGCCACCAGAATCACCACTTTGATGTTAAGCTACATTATGCATGTAAGCGTTTACTTCCTACATAGCTAATAAAGAGCTGTTGTCGGATCAAAAAGAACAAAAGCACTGTTACATTTAAACAGTGCTTGATGAACAAGGTGGGAAGAATCTACCTACACAGTAACAACTTACACTACATCCGTACTTATTCAACATCTTGGAAAACAAGGCTAAAATGAATCAGATATGGGATTACCTCCACCAATGAGTTCTGCTTGAAGTATTTCAAAAGACTTGTCTTTCCACTTCCTATGTTTCCTTCTATTGCCACCTAGAAAGAAAAGGGGTTTTTTGTTTTACTACTGTCACAAGTCCAAACTGGCTAGAATTATCTTATTGGAAATGGTTAATTTGTTAAAAACACGATGCCCTAATACAAAATCCAGGAGATCCACAGCAGGCATACTTAATCATGCAATGTTAATAAATACTTGAGGTGTTATGGGCAGCTGGACATAGTTTAGGATGAAGTACGTATATATTTTCCCTGAAGAAAAAATTAACATAATTAATGTATTCTTGGAAGAACTACAAAGTAAAGGATCACTTTTGAAGACATGGTAACACTGTGTTTGGTGGCTTGTTGCACTGGGCAAGATGAAGGAACAACACAAGTTATGTACCTTAAATTAAGTCTTACACTGTGGCACTAACTGTATTTTGTGACTCGTTTGACTCAGCAGAGAATGAAAGAATAAAAATAAGGACTTTGGTATAAGTCAGTCTCTGGTCTTCATTGTATTTCTATTTTGGTACAGTAGTGTATGGAGTAAACAAAATAAACATGCATTAGTCAGCTTATGGTACAGTAGATTATTTAAATTTATGGGGTTGGCCCCCCATGGGGGGAGGGGGAAACTTGTATCTCTGGGAGGAGATTATATTAGTGACTGAAATGTTAGACTGCGAGCAGTCTCTTATTTTTCTTTTTGCTGGTAATTTGCATAATTTTGACTTTTTGCATGCCCCGCGTGGCTCTGAGGAACAAAGGACGACTGCTCGCGGTCTTCTGAAATGTGCAAGTAACTTATGAATAAAACCAAAAACCCCAAAACTCCACAAAAATGTCCAACAGCAAAAAAGACCCTCAACTGCAAAACAAAGTCCCCCTACCCATCCTGTATCCTATAGTTCAGCACATTTTTTTCCCAAAAATTCCACCTTCAACCAAGTTACTGCAGTCTTCTGCCATATGATGTTCAAACTTATAGTTTACTATTGTACAAAAGTCTCTCATTTCTTACTGTGATATTTCTTCTCACTGAATGACCACTGCTTCCATGGAATCCGTTAGTTCCATTGGTCTTGTTTCCAATCATCCTGTTTGATATCAAACCTAACATTTAAATAAACAAAATAAAGCGATTGAATAAGTGACGCTTCACAAGGAATTAAATAAAAGAATATATGAAAGTTTACATGCAAGCTTGAAATCAAGCGTCGTAAGCTCCTGTGTTTTAACGAAGTCAGAACTTATCAGATTCGTTCAAATACCAACACAACGTGGCTGCGTTCGAATTTGCGTGTTCTGGCGTTTTTAAGCAAGAGGATCCTTTACTTTAAAAGCCTAAGGGTTAGGAAACAATTATTAACTTGAACACGCAAAAAGATTTTCGGCAAACAACTTTCCAAAGCTGTAAACAACAAAGCAACGAAACGACACATGCAAAAGTCTTCTTCCGTTGGCCTCCTCCTTCAAGCGCGCGAAAATCTTCTTTCAAGCTTAAGATGAAAATGTCATTGAAACGACACAGTTTTAAATAAACGTTTACTGACCAAAAGGATAGCCTTTTCCGTCCCGCATTTTTCCTGTACCGCACAAAGTTCTCGTCGGAATCAATTCAAACAAGATAATTCATTCACCATTCAGACCATTTGAACTACGCGCGCAAAATTTCAACCAAACGGTACGCGCGTTCTCGTTTTTGCCCAAACTTGCCCGAATGACATCAGAGAAGCGTGGAGCACGGCAAACCGAAATTGTTCATTGACAACAGCACAGAAGCATAATAAAAAAAGTATATTTTCCCATACCTTTCCAAGAGGGCTTCGGAGTTCTTGATAAAAGCGCGAAAAATGTCCTAAATTTGAAATTCATCGCACATTCCGAACACGTCATTGTCTTTCAGCCAGCGGAGTCTCTCACTTCCACATATGTCACACATGTCAAAAAATGTCACGCTTCTGTGCCCATCATGCCATTACATCCTGATCGTTCATTGCAACTGCCAAGAACAACCTGAAGAACGTACTTTAATATTTTACCTGACAATATTTAAAACAAAAATCCTCGTGGAACTTTATTCCAGTTGCAAAAGTAATATAATACGATTCAACTTCGTCTAAACTAGTTCAGTGTACTTGTTGAAACGACGAAAAAATAGTCATGCATGGATAAAACTTTATCTACTTACATACAAGAGCTGGGTAAGAGTCTGGACTTGCACGAGACAGTCGCTCCTCAAACCTGATTTAAGCTCATAAAGTTCCATACCTTTCATATAGATTTTTGCTTGCCTTCCATTGATTTTGTCATTGAACACAAACCACTTTCCAACCTTTCTGGGCTTAACAACGGGCTTATGAGTTAATAATGGACTTAGGAGCTATTGAAACAAATAAACGGAACCATGTACTGATGCAGGATTTAAATGCAGGATAGGAAGAAATTTCGCGTGTCTTTTTGTGTTGTTGAAATACTGTTTCCCAGTCCATCACGAAGTAAGTCGTCACGGGAAGCCTGGGGGAGATTTACGAAAAGCAAAATGGCTTCCAAACAAGCTGAAAAGAGTCCGAAAAGCTCTTTGATTTTTCAGGTAAAGGAAGGAATTTCTGACTGGATACTTATGTCTCCGTCTTCCAAGGCAACTATTTACTGGCTGGTTGTTCTAGCGGGATCATTCATTCACGACTTTCTTCCTTTACCTCAATCGTACTTTTCAAATAAGAAAAATGTGTTCAACGTCTACTTCGTCAAGCTTGGCTGGGGATGGACGCTGGGCCTTCTCATTCCTTTCATAAGTCTTACGTCATTCGCGTACACTTCCTGTAGCCCGTCTGCGATGTTGAGGCACTTGAGCAGGCTGGCCGTGGGGACGTGTGGTTGGTACTTTTGGGTAAATCTCTTTGTTTACATTGAGGAGTTGACCGGCTTTTGTGAAGGAGAAGAATCTCTTACCTCAAAAAGAAGTTGTCACCTCCTGGGATATCACTGGGATGGCTTTGATATATCAGGACACGCGTTCCTTCTAACCTACAGCGCTCTTATAATCAGCGAAGAAATCCAGGTCAAACAGGGGTTGCCAATCTTGGAAAGTGGAGAATCAAAGGGGCCTTCTCACGGGCCAAACATGTTACTCAGCCCACTGATAAACCTGTTTTTCATGTGCTCAAGCCAACTACTGGTTTTATGGGAGTTCATGCTCGTCTGTACCTCTGTGTATTTTCACAGTGTCCAGCAGAAGGTGCTTGGCACTTTAATCGCCCTGTTCACCTGGCATGTGACGTACAGAGTTTGGTACGAATCTGAACTATCCCCTGGTGTGCCATGGCTTCCTCCTAAACGGATTTGACTGTTTACTCCATTACAGTGCCAGGGTGGAAGTCTAGAGAGGGTTTAAAATGCACATGACTGTCAAACAGTTCTACTTTATATTAGTTTAAAGTCATGGCAATTTTGCAAACCCCTAGTCTCCTTCACAGCATCTCATGCTGAAGTCACATAATGCTCCCTACCCCCACATGGGGACAGGAAGTGTTATGTAACTTCAGCCCCAGCAGCTGCAAAGGAGACTAGCAAACTCCTACTGCATCACTTTTCCTCTTAACAAGGACCATTGAGAATGTCCATGTCCTCCTTTTTTTTCTCAAATACTGTAGCCCACCTCCAAAACATTAATTCTATCTGCTAGAGTTTATTAAATTTGAGGGCAAGGCAAAAATGTTCAAAAGTGTGTAGAATGGATGAGTCTGGAATAAAAAACTGTTACGGTAATGGGGTATTCCTAAACCATTGCATTCCTTGTTTTCTCAAGCACTGGAGACTCTCCAAAGAATACATCTAGTGAACACCACCAAACCTCTGATAAGTTCTGATCTTATTGTCCAGGGGCTGGTTCCTGAAAGGTGTAAAAGCTCTATTCCAGGGATAAATCTGCCTTATTCCAACAGGTATTCCTGGAATAAGGCAGATTTATCCCTGGAATAGAGTTATTACACCTTTCAGGAACTGGCCCCAGATGAACACTGGCTGTCTGCTTGTATTGAATGCAAAAGAGCCAAATAATAATTATTAGTATAAATCTACTAGCATTCTATCACAAATGCCATTCTCTGATTGGCTACGCTACTCGCTATCTATTCTGTGATTGTAAACAAAATGACGGCTGCTTCATGTTTTCGAAGTGTCTGCAAGGAGGTTTTAGACGATTTACTTGTTTACTTTTGAACGTCTAGTAGATTTATACTAAAACAATTAGATTATTCGCTCTTGATTTCTATGCATAATAGCTGATTCAGGCTGTGCCCTCATCAGCTATCACGCAATAGAAATCTCAAGCTCATAATCTAATTGTTAATTATTATTTTACTTTACTTTACTCAACTTTAATTATACAGATCTTAACATACAACACAAACCAAAGATAAATTAACAGTTAAAATAACTATAAAAATACAAGATCCGAATAATTAGGTCAGTTTATACAGAACACGAAGATTCCATATAAAAATAAACTGCCTCAATGTAGCTCAAACAGTATACAAAAGCAGACAATATATCATTAATTAATTATTTGAAGTAAAATAATAATATACATGTATTAATATACATGTTGCAGGTAAAAACTAAATTCAGGTTAAAAAAATTAACCTCAGTTGAATCTCAATTCCCTTTGTCTCCTAGTCCCAAATTATGGATAATTAGGGCTGAGACAGGAAATTGATTTTCAACCTAGGTTGTTGAGGGTTGTTTTACAAAAGGTGATGGTTGTAATCATAATAGTATAAACAATTAACATCTTTATTTATTGGAAAGAATATTGCTGAACTTTCTTTATTTATCATTGACACTGCATAATAAAACAGTTTTTGTTTTTTCCGTGCAATAATTTATCCTATCAAACAAGGGAGAACGTTTCATGAGTGCCTAATGCCTCGAAGAGAGGGAGAAAATGCAAGTACCCATCAGTGTTCATTAATTTAAATACACCAGCCACCAATACCCAGCTATTTTTCTGCTTACTCCACTCGGCAGTTTGTCACAAACCCACACACACTCAAGGGAAAAGTCCATTGTCATTAGAACTCCAGTTATCCTGTCTATAACTACAAATAACTTTGATAGTAAAGGCCTCATAGAACATTTCCTTGATGGACCAAAAACTAAGTATCAAGAAAGTAAATTTCAGAAGTCTGCTTTTTTAGAGCAGGTATCCTTTGATCATTAATGTATATCGGCCAACTCTCATGCATTATGCGTGAGTCTCACGCCTGTGGATAAAATATATTGATCTTGTGCATTGAGGCTAATTTCTGACACCCAAAATCCAGATGACACTTTCTTTAACACATTAACAAAAATTCAACTTCACCAAAAAATGTTCCAATAAATGGTGCTTAATGTCGAATTTGAGTCCTTACTGTATGAGAACAGGCTAAAAATTCATGTTTCAGTTTGCAGCTGAGGGACTGGAAACAAGCTCAAACTAGCTGTGAAGTTACTTTGAAAGTATTCAAAAGTCATCAGAACATCTCTGGACATTTTCGGTAGCATTCGGACACCTTTGTCTTTGGGAAATTGGCTGAAGTAGCCGGAACATTTTCGAAATCCCGGTCATGAGGCGACAATTTCATGCATTTGACTCAAAAAAGGTTGACAGGTATAATTTATGGCTCAGAACCACAGGGTGCAGAGGAGTTCTGTTCGATTGAACACGACAAAGTCTCACCACGTTGATTCCAAAATATGTTCACTTTGTACGATAAAGATTGTTGAAATGAAATCCTTCTGATTTGTGAATGTTTTCTGCTTCCATATCCTTCTATATCCCCCGATCTTGTCTCTCTCGTATGGCTTTCCGTCATGTTTACTTAAATATACCACGTCGAATTGACGCTGGCCGTGGGCACATATGATCTTTGCCCGAAGGGCAAGGAATAAGCTTCGGAAATTGGAAAGCGAAGCTTTGCGAACGAGGCACGAAGTGCCGAGTAAAAGAAGAGTAATTGATTCTTGTACTGTAAGCCAACCTTTTGTAACCGTGCGCGCCCACAGTACTTTGGTCCGCGGTACATGCAAATAAACATCGCCGAAACCGTACCAGAAACAGACAAGGTCGGGGGATATAGAAGGATATGGAAGCACAAAACATTCACAAATCAGAAGGATTTTATTTCGACAATCTTTATCGTACAAAGTAAACATTTTTTGGAATTAACAAGGTGAGACTTTGTCGTGTACGATCGAACAAAACTCCTCTGCACCCTGTGTCAGAACTAGGATACTTTGCAAATTAGTATCCCAGTAACTGGACTGCCCTGAAGTTTGGAGACTTTTTCTCACAGTATCTGATTCATATTGCTGCATTAAAGGAACACTTGTTAATGTACATAATGAATGTTCTGGGAATTAAACAATATTTGTTCATAGCTTCCATTGTTCTTGCAGAAAGTTGGCTCTTTATCTTGTTATAGACTTCCTTCCTCCACTGGAATGCAAGTGGCCAGATAGTATTAAACAGTTTGAGCCACCAAAGAGAGTTTCCAGGGAAAAGCACACAGTTCATCGGTTATCTAAAACTACTATGGTCTCGTAACGTGATAGTTCCACAAAGATGAAGCGATAGTCAAAATTACCATGTGATCCCTGAAACCAGAGAGGAAAATTATTGTTTACAACTTAAGTAATATAAACTCAATTATTAATGACTATATATAATTATGATAGTTTCAACTAAGACAATAATTTATTACATGCAGTGTTATCAAAATACTTGTTTTGAGACTGCTTTGACAACAGGCAGTGTGATCAACATACAGCACTTGGTGCTAAAAAAAGCAACTCCACTTGAATGTTAATATAATTAAGATGAATAAATGTACACGAAAGTCTTGACAATTGCTGCGGACAAGAATCTTGTCAAGGGAGACTATAACTATTGCTTCAAAGGAGTTGTAATATTATTTCATTGTCCGCCCTGATAAATAATGGCTGCTATTTTATTGTTTTGGCACTGAGGCTTCATTCTGCCTGCTGTTTATAAAAATGGAAGCAACATTTTTTCAACATGATCAGTCTGGCCACCTGGTCATGATGGTCAGTAGCATGGTACACATGTAAACAGTGGGCAAAGAAGATAAACATAATGAAGCCTTGGTGCCAAATAAAAATGAAATAGCAGCCACTATTTTATTTATCAGGGCCAATGAAATTAGCATCTCTCAAAGTCAATGGGGGATACATTATTCTATTAAACAACTGGCCAACTGGCTGGCCAGTTCTCTAACAAAATAATGAAAAATGCCCCTAGCTGCTATGCTACTGAAATGTTATTAGAGTTATAGACTGATAAACCTGTTGTTGTTGCAAATAAATAAATAGTGAACAACAAATTGTGCTTTATACAAGCCACTGCACCAGTTAGAACTAGTTGTGGCACATAAGTTGCATCAGCAGAGTTAAATGCATAATGAGTTACCTGTTTCACATCAACGTGAACAGTTCCTTTACGTCTGGACCCTGATAAGTAAAACTTGACTCTCATGTAGTTTTCACCATCTACTAAGTATTCTTGGTAACTGCAATGAAAAAGAAATCATTAGGACATTATATTAAATGGTGAAATTTTTAGAAATCAACTAAAATAATACAGTATTAGGGTGCACATGATGTTTGTGAACACTAATAAGAATTTGAATCAGAAGTGTTATGGAGCATTTTCTGGAAATCAACAAGTGCAGGATCAGATACATGTAGCAGCTCTAATAATGGTAGAAATATGGGAGTTCAAAAACAACCTAGAAGAATACAGTGATTGAGCTGAAAGAGGGACATAATGCCCAGTGTGGGGCAGTCTGGTTGGTGCAAATGATGGACCCCACTGACATGAATGTTTTCAGCCTGACAGAAGTCCTTACTCAATGCTGGGAGAACAGGGTTAGGAGTCAAAGTGATTACTGTCTTGAAACACCAGCCTGCTTTTCACAAAACCATAATACCATAAGCTCTGGATTTAAAGAAAAGAATCAGAAGCACTTCTACTTCCATACCTGACATGCCTTCTTCTCCCCCTTGACGTTGTTTCACCATGGCCCATGATGGGTTCTCCAATGGCTTCAACAACCTAAGTGGTAAATAAATTAAACAGCAGTTTTTACTAAGAAGGCCTCAAAGAGGCTTAACTGATAGATCATAAATGGCCTAAAATTTAGCTACCAGCCAAGAAATAACACATTTATTAACTATGAGTTATAATAGGAGCTCTAAACAATAAGTCTATATAGCCGTGAAATGGATAAACTTTTAACTTTTTAAGAAGATAATAACTTACAAATCACAGTTACAGCAGTCAGTATTGAGCATAGATGTTGCAGGTAAAACTTAACCTCAGGTTAAAATGTTTAACCTAGGTTGAAAATCAATTTCCTTTGTCTCCTAGCCCAACAACGAGAATTGATTTTCAACCTAGGTTAATTTTTTTTACCTGCAACATAGACAATGTTCAGCAGTGAGGAGGCCTATAGATTGGATGCTTTTGGCAAACAATTAAACAATTTTTCTTCTATTAAAATTAATATAATATATATTAAGCAGTTTTCATTTTTATGGTAAAATTCAAATACACACAGGAATCAAGGGAAAACTGTGCTCATAGTTCAGTCAACTCAGAACTGGCAGCGATTTAACAGTATACCACAGGACTTTGGAGCCACTTGAATAAGTGGTGATGGAAGTGTAAGATGTATTGACAGATCAGATTTGTTTGCTCACATTGTCAGTGTATGGGCTGACTTCCCTAAGCACAGAGCAATAATTGGGGGATAGTAAACAACATTCAAGCAACATTCCTTGAAGCTGTTACCTCTGCACTTGCTTTCACCTTCTTCAATGCACTAGCATAAACTCTATTGGCACTAAAGCCAAAAAACAATTCACTGATGACAAACCACAGCAGTGCACCTAAGAGAAGATTTACATATTGATGATCGACATTTGAAACTTGATGCATTGTTTACAGTAACATGCACAAAAAAATAATACCTGTTTTTCACACAACTTACCAGTTATAAAAATTGTTGAAAAATTTCTCTGGTTAAAAAGGTTTTTCAAACTGAGCTTTTGACAACCTGTAGCTGTTGTCTTCAGTGGGTACAAAATGAAAACTGAAAACTAGAATAAAATTAATTCAAAAATATGTGAAGCAAAATACAAAATGAGAAAAAATAATTATGACAAAGAAGTGAAAAAATGTGAAAAAAATTTCATTTCTTTAAAAGAATGCAGTATTGTTGTGGGAGTAGACATGCAAATGTTATTAGTGTCAACATTTGTTACTGTATGAATATCCAGGATTCTGGTAAATATGAAATTCCCTTTATCAATGATTGAACTTACCAGTTATAGCAAAACCAACAAGAATTATACCAAAGTAGCTGACATCTTTTCCAGCTTGAGCAACTGAAATCAAAGAATTTTACATTATTTGTATATAAGGTAATTGCATGATTTCAAGTGTAATTTGGAATAAATTAGCAGAAGTAAATTTTTCAAAGGCTAACAAAATTGCAATTTGTGGCCTTTGAAAAATTTGCCAGTGCTGATATTTATTCCAAATTGCACGAGAAAAATCATGCAAAAAAATTTGCGGGATAGTTTATCATAATTTTGCAGAAGCAACGCAGGTTTGAATTTATTCATCAAGTGTTCAGTCAAAACAACAACTTTGTTAATATTTTTAAAGTATTGTTAAAGCTGGAAAAACCAGCTGAACATTTGTAGGCTATAGCTATAAGACTACTCGAAGTGTCTATCAAGCGCTGTAATCATTACCTGCAATATTTCTGGTTCATAATCTTGACCTGTTTATTTTTGTTATCTTGGCACAAAATGGCTTGAGCAAAGTGTTTACTTCAACAGGCTCATAATTTTCAATTTTGTCAGCAATTCCCTTATTTTCATATCACTTTCTCCAAACAGACAGCCAAAAAGCAGTGCTTTTTGCACTGTTCTCATTTTTAGAGCTGTTTAGTCAGTACCTCTGTTAGTTGTTTTCACGGTTGCAAAAGAAAACCTGCTCAAAACGCCGGCCATTGTTTTTTGTTTTCACAATTTTAACGCAGGTCAAACTTACCGTGAACTTGTTGCTATAGAAACAGCTACGACTTGATTGGCTGGTTCAAATTTCTATTGTTTCTATTTTTGTGTATACCTGTCAATCATTTTTAATTTCACCTTAAATGCACTAATTTCTCCCAACTTTCTGCACTTACATGTAATTTCACATTTCTTCTCCCAGTCTACATTTAGGATAAATGGACAAGCTCTTTACCAATGAGAATTGAGAAATTTTTTCATGTATATTATTAGATATTAAACTGTAACTGTACCCTTCAGGAAAGGAGGGAACTTCCTTCAATGAGTGTTTCCAGAAAATGTCCATACCCCATTATGGAGGAAATTTTATTTTAAGAACCTCCCCGCCCCCCCACCTTCAAGATTTTCCCTTTTTTCAAGAGACCAATAATCCCTCCACCCTTCTGGAATTTCCAGAATCATTTAACCCCCCCCCTCCCCTCCCCCCCTTCCCCCCACCACCAACCCCTCTGGAAAGTTCACTTTTCAACAACAACAACAACAACAAAACACTTAAAGACACTTAAAATAATCATCTTTTGAATGAAAAGCCCCTAGGGGACAAGTTAATAATGTATGTAACGATCCAATTTTTTTTCATTCCATCTGGAACGGAACACTTTTATTGGGAATGATGGGAAGTGAGAGGAAGTGAGATGTACCACAAACCTTTGGCTGCTACAGTCAGCTGTGTTTGTCCTTGTTCACGAGTCTCGACCAAATCTTGAAGAACGCTATCTTCCTTCTGGTCACGGGATGTTTTCTCCGAGAGAAATCTCAAATTCCGTCCAAAACTGGTCCTGGTACACACAAAAAGACGGAACTTCGGTAGGTTTGGGTGAAAGATCCCATGTTCCTCAAGCTCAGATTTCCTGAAAATCACAGAAAATGCTGAGCTCTGTCTTACAAATAAGACTCTTGAAGGAAGACGTTTTGGTAAAGCTCCACAGATACTTTTCCATGCAAGCATCTTAAGTGACTTTCATAAATTCGCCAGTATGGGCGCCATATTGATTTTTGTTGCTGCTGAGTAACCTCGTCTCGTCCCCTCGTCGTCCCAGATTTTCTGCCTAGCCCAATGCATTTCTCATTTCATAAGGGCTTATTAAAGATATTAGAAATCCAATTTATGGTCATAACCTAATGGACGTGAAGTAGTTGTTCGGGCCCGAAAAGTC